>JAHDVE020001111.1:0-175675 GCA_022606495.2 Halesus radiatus | reverse complement strand
TTTTGACTTGTTAAGTAAGTAATACTGGGTTATTGATTATATTATTTTCTTTTGGTCTGAGATGAGAAATTAATCTTTATGAAAGTATTTTTTCACCTTTGACAGCTTTATATCCCACATTACCAAAAACGATTCTCAGCGCGCTACATATTACGTACAAAATAGTAACGTAATAACAGTTAAGTGAATTTGCTAATTTAACAAGAATTAAAAAAAACTCTTACTAGAATATAGCTAGAATATTTTTATTAACATTAAAACGGATATACATTATCCGTCAGTCATAAGCCATGAGTTTTTAGTTCCCAGTTATATGATAGTGTTTTAATTATTTTCGTATTTCGATATATTTTTTCATTTTTACTATGAAACGCCTTTGATAGAATTTTGCTGAAAAAATATTTTCCTGATATAATAATATTGTCTTGATCTGACGTGATGTGGGAAGTATTTTAATAGCATTTTATATAAATGACTTAAGAGTAATGGCTGCGCTGCCTGTTTCATACATAATTTAATTTTATATTTGACGCCAAAATACACACCACGAAAATTTTTTGTGGGTTTATTGTATTTTAGAAAAATATATAATATTTGCTACGTAAATACGATTACGTAAATAATTTTTTTTTTTAAATTTGTGTTCCAACGTAAATTGGTCGTTTTTAATTTAATTTAAAGTCCACCACAATGCTTACTTTAAAAATATATATTTTCTTAAATCTAAAAATCTCTAAAATCGCGAAAAAACAATTCCTTTAATGGTCTATATTTCATAATGTAAAACAAAAATAAATAAATTAATTCTAATCCGTACCATATATTTACTATACCTTTAATTTAGAAAAAAAAGATCATTCTGTTTGGGTGGGTATTTTGGCCTCAAATTCGTAATTAAGTTTTGTATGAAACAGGGCGCGCAGCCGTTCCTCTTAAAATTAAATTTCAACTTATTTTAACAATTTTAATCCGTACTAGATATTTACTTTACGTATTGATTAAAAAAAGATCATTAGCTATAGGTGTGTATTTTGGCCTCAAATCCAAAATTAAGTTTCTTATTAAACAGCTCGCGCAGCCGTTCCTCTTAAAGGTATATACTAAAAATAACATTAAACCATTCATAACATTTCAGAGATAAAACAGTATTACTCTACTAAAGAGAAAAAATAAATTCTTAAGCCAATTGGCTATTATTAGGGATTCAAACATGATTTACGAGGAATTAATTATGTAATCCAATAAAAAAATTCTGAATTTCTTGGATTGTTTTGAATATTCTCAAATGTTGTTGACAAAAATTGAGTTATTTCCGCCCACTATTCAAAAAATTATTTATCATGATTCCGCTACCTGAAGGGAAGCTTGCCAATTTAATTTGCTGAAGGCAAAGCATATTTGGGCGGAGTGCTTCGCCATTCAGAGCTTTCGGGGTGCCATTGACACGTATTCAGTCTGCCGCGGCCTCCGAAGATGAAGTCAGCTCCAGCGGAATAGCCTGAATAATTTAGAACCCGTGTTATTATTCCGGGAAACAACAAACGTTACACGCATACATTTTACGGCTAATATATAAAGTGCTTGTAATAATTTGTAAAGATGTTAAAGCGTTGGGAGACAGTATCTGCGTTCTGCGTTCGGCGGACCTTTTCGAAGTTAATTCTCTTCGGTTCGCAAATGGGTGCTTATTTTTTAGTACTGGTACATATATTTTCTAGCAGGTGCGTACGTTTTACAAATATTAACGTTCGGCTAGGAAATCTATGAAAAAAAATCGTAATGGAGGTTTTAAATACGACGTATTTTATTTTATTAAAAACCTTTAAAACATTTTTAATGAAAAAAAGTCCTATCAAAATGGAAGTTCACCATCAATTAAAAGTTTCAAAATTAGAAGTTATTAAAGGGATTGAATTGGTCAAAGTTTCATGTTATTGCCGGCAACCCGGGGGCTTACTGAGTTTTGATATCAATACATATATTGAAAGTACACGTTACCTGCCCCACTAGACTATATATGTTCTGAGACAGGAGAATGTAAAATAAATTGAAAAAAATATAAATTACTAGCTGATGTGTACCCGGCCTTGCTAGGGTACAATAATTGATTTGACAGCGAAAGTAACTATCTCATAATATAGAAACATTCATTTGAATATTTTATTTCATTCCAAACGTTTATTTTTTCAAAATACGTCTAAATCATAAAGTTCTTAAGTAGGTACCTACTGGTGTTTTCCATTTTGAAAAAGGTCTACATAAAAAAAAACTTTCTCGTTATGAATGTGCAATATGCGGCTAACCAGAGTGTTATATCTATGGGCTAACCTAAAAAAAACTTCTGGGATTCAATGTTTTTCATGCAAAACGTTATAGAAACAGTTTTACATGTTGGAATTTATTCAAACTATTTTCGAAACCTTTCCGGAACTAATAAAAACAAATTGTGCTATTTTCAGCGAAACCGCTCCAGTGATTTTCGAGAATATCGAGGACAAACAAACAAATAAACTTACACTGATTTTTATATATAAATTATTAGATATGTTAAAGTTTCACGACATTTAAATTAAGATTTTTTTCTCTCTTTGAAAGTAACTCATTCTAGTTCTATTCATTTGAAAAATTCATGTTATCAAGGCAAGTCCTTGGCAATGAGACTAGAGTTTTTGGGGTTCAGTTTTTGTTATCAACGCGGAGAAGTTAAAAAGTCTGTTTTTAACTTTGTTTGAAAAAAAATTTAAAAAAAAAAGTTTAAAAAAATTTGTAAAAAAATTATGATGTATTCAATTTATTAGAATAACATATTGAAGCTTATAAACCTCATTTTAATATTAAGTCATTGAAGAAGAAAATATTTATAAACCTTAATGAAATATGAATTAGAAAAATATACAAGAGACACTATTTAGGTTTTTTAAATATTCTTTAATAACTTTGCAATTACACAAGAAGGTAGCAGAAAAACAAATTGGAAGTAATTGAGGATAATATTAATCTTAAATTGAAATACGAGATTGATAAAACTCGCTCAATTTCAGCGTTGTCCCGGTAAGACAGTTGATATTGATCCAAGTAACGGTCAGTGGCTACCGTTACTTTTTCATTTTCTCTGTCTTTTTCTGTTTCATAATTTATTGAAATGTGTTAACATTATCCTTATCAATTAAAAACGCATTTACATTGCGCCCTCGCAACAAATTGCTTTGCATATGAACCGCTGAAATGACTCAATTACAGCATTACAGTTATGGCTAAATAGCTAAATGGTTAAAATGATACGACTTTTGTCGCTAACCTCCCTTGAATGGAACGGTATTCATTCACGTCAAACAACTGCGCGTTAACAAACACACCCCTTCCTCCTACCACCCCCTTGCACAAAGTTCCAGGGGGGTTGCGGGGCTGAAACCAGAGGGGGTAATTACTCCTCCCGCATCCCTCCCCCAATCCCCCCAAATTACTCCCCTAGAACTCTGCACCCGGTCAGTAGAGACGATCACCCACACCTTCTTGTATTATTAATAGCCGGCCCGTGAACCCACCCGCTATAAATTTGCTTCATTTGTAGCTTAGCTAAAATAATCACGCCTTCTGATAAGAGTTATAGTATTACACCACGACTCCAGGGAAATTACCCACCCACAATTTTGAATATAAACCATACTATGTTTTATTAAATAACAAACAGCCATTAAAATTGCTATACAATCGTGCTGAATCAGCAGTTTCTTATAAAAAAAAACGATCATGTGCAGTAAGAAATCAACTTTTAATATTAGACTTTTGGAAAAAAAGCTACATACAGGCCTTGTGGCCCTCGACAGTAGATATTGTTTAAAAAAATCTGCAATTAATAACGAAAATATTATTTTTTTAATCATAGACACTAAAAAATCTCGAATGGAATACGAAACAGAAAAATACATAGAAAATAAAAAGGTTAAATTTATTTTTAATTTATTTCTTTTATTTATTTTATACATTAATTATTCATTATAATTTCTACAAAATATTGGTATTCAATTTGTGGGGTCATTATTAATTTTTTTTTATTCTAAATATTACTGATGAGGAAAGCATCGCTTTCGACACATACTGATATGTATATATTAATAAAGTGGTGAATACAAAGTAATTTTTAATTTATTTTAAAAATTTTCATTAATTATTATGTACAGAAAATATTTTACTTTGACTGTCCAACTAGGAAGTTCCCATTTTTAGGGCAGTCAAATTAAAAAAGCTTAGTTCATATTACATAATATGTAAGGAAAAAGAAATATAGTACAATATATATATATATATAGAATCCGGAATAAAGAGAATAAAAATGGATAGATGTAATATAATATGCAACATCGCAGTTAATTTGAATTAATTTAATTTCCCAGTGAGGAGGACTGTAAATACTGTGAATTTTTACTTTTATTATAATAATATGCTTTACTTACTTACTGTTCTTATAATTATGGTTTGTACTTGGAAATTATTACTAAAGTCACATACTCGTACATGTAAAACCTTTAAATAGAAACTAATAAAAAAATAATAAAAAATGTCTGATCTTAGATAGGTATGCTATGCAAAAAATGTATTTAATATCAAATACCGAAACGTTCAACAAAGGTGATTTGTGTTGTTAAATTAAGTTGAAATGTAATTTTAAGGTATATTCTGTGTTTCGTATTTCATTTGAGATTTGTTAGTATTGTCTGTGTTAGTAAGTGATTAAAGTATTTCAATGAGGTTTATAATCTACAATAAGTTATTCCGACAAATTGAAATATAAGTCATTTTTCTGTGCCTTGGAAGGCAATGCCTGCTGTCCAATTATCGTCTAGAGCAGGGGTCGGCAACCTTTTGAATCGGAAGAGTTCAAAATAACAATTTACAAAATTTCAAAGTTTTTAAAGAGCCACATTTTTTTTCTTGCCAACAATAAATAGCATAGCGTATAGAACTAAAGAGCCGCAGCTTCACATACAAAGAGCCGCATGTGGCTCGCGAGCCGCAGGTTGCCGACCCCTGGTGTAGAGTATAATAAAAAGAGGTACAATACAGTAAAAACATGGTCCTTAGGAAATATTATTCTAATCGTTTTCATATTTTCATTGTTCACAAGCTATTTCATTTACTTTTAGTTGCATGTTATTTTTATCACTAGCGATAGACAAAATTCACTTCGATAAACATTTTTTCCAATGAAGAAGTAGTTGAAAAAATGATTGTAAATATTTCAAAATGTTTATCAGTAAGTTAAATTAGCAAAAGTAAAAATCAAGTATACTTTTAATGATATTTGATGCTTACATCTTTCGAAGTAATCTCTTGGTTAAGAAGATGCGACCAAGATATAATATAAGACGTCACGCAACCCAAAATAGATAAATTTATTCGTACCATGTCGGTATTAAAATGTTTCCGAATAAACCCATCAATACATGGGATATAAAAACACCTCGTGATAACTTAGTGAGAACCTTTTTTAAGGAGTCACCTTTGAAGTTCCGTGGATCAATAAGTTTATTTCGGAAGTTCCTCGAACCTAGATTGGAGAACGTAGTTTTCCAGTGAAAATTGGGAAAGGAAAACAATAATAATTTACTTTCCCCGTCTCGATAATACATTGGGCTTTGTTTGATCTGACCTATATACGTATACGCACGGCGGGTTCACGTCTCGTTTTTACAGCTAATATTTCGTGTACACAACGAGGAACGTACCCGACCACAAGATAGTATGTTTTCTGATACAGGCACTGAGACAAAGTCTTATTTTTTAAAATATTTGTTTTGCTTTTCGGCTTACAGCAGATTAATACAAGTAATAAGTTATTTATTTTTTATTAATGGATCATTGTCCAATTACACAAAATACGTAACATGAAATAAAATAAACAAGAGCCACAGACAAAAGAACAGCGAGTATATAATACACGAATGAAACAATGACAAAAATAGGACAAAAATAAACATTTGAGAGAACATTTAAGACAAAGCCTGAACAAGGTTTTGGTAGAGTTCATGATGTTAAACATATTATAAGATATTCTTTGAAGTTTATTTTCGTAATTTCGGTTAAAAACCCTGGACTCTGTGTTTGATAGTTTCGCCTATTTCAACAAACGGATTGCAATCTTTTGAGCACAGACGTCAGTCCTTGTTCTACCGGTATATCAATGTAAGATGCTCTGAGGAAATAGCGTCATTGATCCCTTCGGCACCGGTTCGCAGTCGGGTAGTCATAGTTAAAATTTGTCACATGAGAACGGATCATTTCTACGACTCGTTCTAGTGTTCAACATCACTGCTGTGGAATGATTTGCCGGCCTCTGTGTTTCCTCCCTCCTATAACATGGGTCTCTTCAAGACCTATGTTTACTCTTTCCTATTCAATAAATGTATTACTGAGGAAGACCTAAAGTGTAAAATCTGTGTTTACTATATTTACAGAGATATTGAAATAATTAAAGACGTGTCAAACAAAGAATGTGAAATATTAATCATAATAATGTAATGTAAGGTATTGCGTTAGGCTTGATTTGGCATGTAGTTTTGAAAAAATTGTAAACCTTTTGTATTGATCCAGACCGAAACTTTATAATTGAATACAAGTATTATTAACGAATTAATTAAAAATTACTTTGTAATCACCACTTTATTAATATATATATATTATGTGAATACCGCACAAGATTCCCAACTGCTCCCAACCGTCTGAAGCCAGTGCGATTATGGCATCCCCAATTGGGAAATGTTGTGAGGCTGAAGGTATTGGGGAGGGGAAGGAGAAGAGGAAGAGGAAGGTGGGTAAATACCTGGCTATTCAGATCTGGTTACCAAACAGGGCTAAAGCCATTTCAAGCAACGTTTCAATTTTGAATGGTGGTCTTTCACCAGGGCGATACTGAGAGTATCTTCCATTCTGGAGATATATATATATATATACATATCAACATGTTTCGAAGAAATGGCATATGATGAAGTGATAAAATGCGGTTTGCTTTACACGATGATTTACAATGGAGGAATTGAGATTATGCCAACCAATGAAAAGATTTGCAGCAGATTTTCACCCAGGAAACAGATTCTAAATATAACACTCTACGCCATATTTCGGCAATAAATAACTGCTGTAGATATTATGTAGCCAGTTAGTTATGATTTCTCTTTCAAAAAGTTTAGATTTATGAGAGGAACGTCCACCCACGAGGTTCACAAAGCCGAACGCCGACAAATTAAAAATAAACAAGGATTCGTGATTCAATGGAAAGGCATTGGATTGTGTTTATGCAGATGCAGAATTTCAGAATCTAACAATAAATTAACTAATTACTTTATGAATACGCCAGACGAAATTATTGCAAACAATTGGAATCTTGAAGAAAAATAACGTGAAATCGGTCACGTGTTTCAAATAATTTCAGAATTGTAAACGTATATCTTAAAGTAAGTATTTGAATAAAATGTGCAATATTGCCAATATCCGCGGGAGAATGGAAAGATCCTCTGTTTTGAGGCAGTTTTAAGAATTGCCCGTTAAGTGGCCATGATTCATAATTTATTAAGACGTATTTAGAAATGGTTTTAGATCTCCATGCAACTATTCCATGAGGCTGAGCTGTTAGATATAAAAAAAAATTATTGTCTACAGTGCCTAAAATATGTATTTTCAAGACAAAATCTATTCCCAGAAAACGAAAATCTCTCTAGCCACAGGATAAATAACGTACTTGAAGTACCTTTGTGTAAAACTAGGCTTGCGCAGAGACATGCTTTTTTTATTGCTCCTAAAATTTTTAATTTTCTATCTACAGAATGTAATTGTCCACACACATCATCTTTAAACACATACAAAAATGAAATAAAAAAACTGGATTAAAACCAAAGATATCAACCTTTTCCTGCTATAACTGTATATTTTTCCCACTTTTCTTTCTTTGTTTTTCGATTTGTTTTCTTTTTCAACCTAAAATCTTTTATTTAACTTACCTTCAACATCCATGTATTAATACAAATAAACTAATATACTGCAACTAACTAATACCAGGTATACCCACGCACTGGCCTTGCCTATGTGGGATTTTTTGTTTTATATACATTACACAAAGGTTGTTCAGATGTATTTATAATTTAATGTTAAAAAAAAAAATGTTTATAATCATTGTACATTGTCTCTGTGAATGTATGTATCAAAAATGCATTAATAATAAATAAATAAATAAATCTAACATATTTAGAATTTAGATCTTAACAGTTATGTACTTTCCACCACATAAAAATTCTAATAAAAAGTGTCATCGTCCTACTGGCTTCGGCCAATAGGGATTCCTGTGTGGAATTTTCATAATATACGAGTACACTAACTTAGCTGAACAATTTCTTTTGTAAATTGCCATCTTAACATAGGTGTTACATACCTTGTGAGATGGGTAATACGTCAGCACAAATAAAAAAATGTTTATGGATATATGGAATAATGAAAAAAATAGGTAGTAATTGGACAAATTATGTGTGTGTTTTTTTTAAAATAATGTTAGTACCGCACAAGCGTTCCCAACCGTCTGGATCTAGTGAGAATATGGCATCCCTTAATTAGGGTATGTTGTGAAGCTGAAGGTTGAGGGAAGTGGGAGGAGACGCACATAAAATGTATTTTTATAGTAGTTTAATTTTGTATCCCGATGATGCATGTGTTAAGCGAAACCGGTCGATCGAAATAAATTAAATAAATTTCGGGATTATAAACAAAGCAACTATTTAATTTAATTAATTCGTATGCACCTTTGTAGAAAATGTTTTTATAATTTGTGATCTACATAACGACGTTATTAATTGTCCAAAAACTATGTTTCTATGTTTGTTTCAAATTATTTTTTATTTCTTATATTATTTTTAAATACCCAACTTATTTTCTTAATCGTAAACTATTGATAAAATATCATAGTGATGTACACTCCTTTTCTATGCACAAGCAAATACTTCAAACAGAAGAGTAGTATAAATTCTGAAAACTTACAAAATATTTAGTGAATATACATATACGAGTATGTATGAAATATGTACCTACTTTAAAAACTTACGTACTTTTTTTTTAAATTCACGTAAAATATTTTCTAGTTATACCTGTGGCGTGCATCTTTTCAAGAACAAATTAACAAAGGGCAATTTCATTCGGTCTACTTTTCTACATTCATTTGAATGCAGAGCTTTTTTCATTTCTACGCAAATTTATTTGCACACTTAAGTGAGAATAAAGCGTTTAACCCTCGGATTCTCGAATAAAAAAACAAGTCTGTTTTCTGTTTTTAATAATGTTTACAATCTCAGGTTGACATCTCCCTGCCTCGCCATATGCTCTGAGGAAGGAAGTACACCTGGCCGAATTAAGTCTGTTGATGTGGACTACGTAAAACAGTATTTCCAGCTGGGACTTTGAAGAATTTTGCATGGCAGATGTTTCTTAGGACTTTTTATATCCTTGTACAACTGTCCGGGCATCCCGCCAGCGCATTGTGTCACCAGCTCTCCCAAGGTGTGTAATTTTCGCTATTATTTGGAATTATTTTCACCCTTGAACAAAATTCAATAATGGAATTTCGTGTCTTTGTATCGTATCCTTTATGGTGCCGTTACCAGATTTTATTCTCGAAAGGTGATTCAATCAGCGTGAGGAATAATGTAAGATTTCAAGGAACATCCGCGTGTGTGAATTTTCTTTTTTTAGATTATCCGTTTTAGACCCGTTTGGAGGAGATTACCATTTTTATTGACATCAATATCGATACCTACTTTGAAAGGGTTTTTCTTTTCTTTCCCTTCCAAATACAGTTCTAGAATAAACAAGTATTGGTCGCATCTTTTAAATGTTTGCTTACACAAACGTACCTTTTATTACGTATAAAATACGTAAACAAACTTACCATCACGCCAATTCATCACATGGATAGGCAGAGAGGATGGAACGCCACTCAATCCGATTTTATCTCTATTTTTTTCGTTGATCGTCTCCTTTCTCTTATTTAAGCTAATTACATGATCCAACTTTGGAAATTGGTTCACTTGATTTTGCTACGTCTGAATGGGTCACCACCAACTTCCACCAATTGCATAGTCTAGGTAATATTCTCTAGTTTCTCTGTTCATCCTATCTGCATAATATCCACGCCTCCTTTTTACATTTATACTCATTGATTTGACACGGGCCTTGATTTTTTAAATTTAAAGGGGCAATTATCATGTAACTGGTACTTGTAAATGTAATAATAATAATAATAATAAATGGATTATTTCTATAGCGTCGGTTTTGTGAGAAAATCATCTCAGGGCGCTTTACAACATAATTTATGTACTCTATACCTTATCACTCATACTTATATCTAATAATTTACATCTTTAAATATGTATGTTAGTTGTAAGTCTCTAGTTTGAAGCCATAGTTGTAAGTCATATAGCAGCATTGTGCATTAATACCCAATTGGTCATAAATACGTATTAGTTTTGAGTCTCTAGTTATAAGTCACTAGTTATAAGTCTTAGTTGTCAGTCACTAGTTATAAGTCTCAGTAGTTAGTTGCTAGCTGTAGGTCTTAGTTGTAAGTCATTAGTTATAAGTCCCAGTAGTTAGTTGCTAGCTGTAGGTCTTAGTTGTAAGTCACTAGTAATAAATCTTAACTGTGAGTAATTAGTTATAGGTCTAAGATATAGGTTAAATAAATTATTTGTAAAATGCCCTTCGGGTGATTTTCCCACGAAAACGGCTCTATAGAAGTATTCCAACTATTTTTATTATTATTATTTTTGCAGATCACCTCATTCGAAATTTTGTGTTAAATTATTGCTTTAAAGTTAAGTTAAAAGAGGACACGAGTTTTACAATTCAAGTCACATTGAGCTTTGAAATGAGGGGGAGGAAGAATTTTACAATATCGAAGGATGGTATTAGTTATGACCTACATTTCTAGGTGTTCTCCAAATGTGATGATAACTTATTTAACAAACACAGTGTTTAATTAACGGTATAATGTGAGGTACTCCCAGGGGTCACGTCACAATATGTTTGAACCGAATGCCCGCAGGTGGTGTTCTATTAATTGTGCTAAAACTGACTGGTTCTAACAAAATACGTACATAATTTATTTTACTCTAATTGGGTAGAGCTTCGAACCTACGCGCCCTGTAGTACCGACATCATCAAAAATATATTACGAACACTTCCGCTAGAGTAAATTTATCACCAGGTGTTAAATAGAAGTTAACAGGAAATTTGACAGATGTTTCGGCAAGTAGATACTTACCATAATATTTCTACAGGAGTTATTATTCCGCTTGAGGTAGCTCTGCTTTGGATCGGATCTGCCGTATATATTGTGCGGCTTCAGAAACAGATTTTGTCTGATTGGATTTAACACGACCGCTCCGCGTATTTTTTACTTCCGCGGGAACAAACTTTTTCCCCGTAGGAAGTTGGTAATTTGTTCCTTTTAAGGCTGCCCTGTTCGGCACTCACGTGTTCATGAACGTATTATTGGGCTGATTATGTTTAAAGTTGAACCCTTGCACGGATTGCCACGTTCTCTGGAAGAAAGTTGCGCTGATTTTTAATTAAATCTCGGCGAATTTAAGTCCGTTTGTTTTTATCGAAGTCGATGCTCGGTATACATGGGAGAATTGTACCAAAACTTTGATATAAAATAAAATTCTTTTTAGAAATTTCTCTTATCCAGTTTGTGACTGAATATTGGAATACCTACATTCATTATTGAACTGCAAATTCAATTTCGCGCAAATTTTTTAAATTCAAATAATCGATTTTTCTTGTCGTTAATAGTGCATTTTTACTTCAAAATAGCTTACATCTATCTTAAACTTAGTATATTGGAAGAAATTAAGCTTCAAAATTCATATTGAACTCAAAAACAGATGTTTTGTTATAAATGAAGAATCCACCCCTACAAAGTATGTACTTGCCCTGTAGCCAAAACATCGATTTCTCGCTACAAAATAAGCTTTTATCTAGATAAAACTTGGTATATTGGCATAGAGTAAGATGCAAAATTGATTGCGCCTAAATATTTAGTTTACGAATTCAGTTTTAAAAGTGAAAATTTCCTTCATATTTTGGTATACTCCATAGGCTAATGAAAAAGCAAGGGCTGTTTCTTTTTTAAACAGGTGTGTGGTTGCGTCTTAGTAGGTTCAAATCTTTCATTTATATTTTATAGAAAGCTTTAAAAGAAAATATTTTTTAAGAAAAAAGTTGGAAACGAAATTGGTTTACTTTGACTAAAGAGACTTTAGTGAGATTGGGAGCAACAGATTCTAATACAGATAGTTTCTATATTACTGTCAAAATTGAATATAAAAAGTTGCGTTAGCGTTATATCGTAATACCGTAATATCGAGAGGTTGAAGACAACATTACGGAATTCCATATCCCCGCGTAACCTTGAGGAAATTAGGGGATGCGGCGAACCCTAATCTAGCGGATTAGCAAACGGAATTTATTAAGCGCAAAATGCTTCCATTCAAAATATTCCATAGCAGGTTAATTACATTTGGAAATCCAGTTGAACCTCCCAGTATTAATAGCATTAATATGACCGGCAATTCCGGGCGAACATTACTTGTAAAGTTATTTCAGGGATAACCGAAAATAATTCGGATAATCTGAAGAATACTTTGGGTATTGATCGGGATTTAATTAATAACGGGAACGACCTACTGCTGAGCCAAGCTAAAGTGTTAGATTAGTGTTGACTTTATTCTGAACAGTACTTACTTATTAATGATGCTAAAAATGGTAGGCGGTTTGAGATACGGAATCGTGTGCAGTGATTGCAAATCTGTTCTGACTCTCGATTTAATCAACTGATTTATTATTTTTTTAGCAGTGGAAGATTCTGTTCATTGAGAAAATAATAAAACTTTAACGAGGAAATAAAAACTTCAGCATCAAGAAGAAGAAAAAATGCTTGTAGATATTGCGTAGTTTTGGATACGTCCATTTATGATATTGTCCTTTATTTCAAACGAAAAGTATTTTAATCTGAGTCTAATAAAAATCCCAACAATAATAACGTTAATAATAGAGCAGAGTTCTGTAATACAGCAGTGAGTATCTCTTAACATTGAATTTATAATAAACACGGTGGTTTTATTATTTTGCTATACCGGTGGCTTAATATACAAATACAAAACGATTTACATGTTTTTATATTCTTATAATGCTCCTGTTCCGATAAGATTATACAGAATTTATGAACCCTGTATAAACAAAGGTCGATACTTTCGTTCACCTGTGCAAACTGTTTACAGGAAAATGCTTAACATATTTCCAATATACGAGTATACAGAGCCGCCCTTCCGAAAATACGAAACACTTGTTACCCGCGCAGTCTCCCCATTACGGCCCTGCCTTTCAGGTATAATACTTTCATTGGCCCCGCTGTTACCTTATTGAATAATCCACGCGGGTAGGGTAAAGATATTGGCCTCTTTAGCCCCGGTTTCCCCTAAATGGTGATCCAAGATACAAATTTTAAAGTATCAAGTTATTTACCCTTTTCACCTGCTTCTTATTGCGAGGAGAGGCTGTGTGCTTTCGATTTCGATATTAAACAATTACATATTGTTATTCCAAAGCACTACCAGTACTGAATGAGGTGTATCACTCCCGAACTGTTATACTACGGTGGTAAGTAAAAACACTGTAATTATGCCTGGAGTCATTATTCAGAATGAAGGGTCGAGTTTTGTTTAACATTTCAGCAAATTTACAAATTGCCTTATGTATTGAATTTCTTTTTTTTTGTCAAAATACTTGAAGACGCTTATTCTACATTATCATTATAACAAAGTTAGTAAAAAATACTACATCTGTTGAAAATGTGCGTTTCTCTGTTTTTACTGTATTTTACTTACCAATGGTGAAAGTTTGTCAAGTGGTTGTGGTAAGTAAAAAAACATTATAATTTTTTTACTGTATTAATAAGTTTAATAAGATATTGACCTCTTTGCAAGTTTATTTCATGTATAATACATGTTTTAGTACAATGGAAATACAAAAAATGCAATGAACAAACTTCACTCAAACGTCAAAAATCTAAGTTATAATAAGGCCGCCACAGACTGAAAGATAGTCCGGCGGGAGAATGTATTTCAAGATGGTAAATAAAAACATAGCATGTCCGTAAATTCAACTATAAACGCAATAACTTCAACGCAGGAACCGTGTTTTTACTTAAAAAACAGAAGCACTGCGTTGTTACTTACCGAGATTGATAAAACGGCAATAATATCAAAAAGAAAAACGTTTTTTTTTAAATACGAATACCGAGTAATATTATATTACTTTTAATGTAAAATACAAGAAATTCGATAATAAGTAACTTCCCAAAATAAACCCGTGTTTACTTACCATGGCAGAATAGGTATCACGTTGAACTGTAATAGGTGCAGGTTTTCTATTTTGAGAACCTCATTTAAAATAGCTGAGGTTTTATGAAAGAAGACACTTCTCACGTGAGAATTTTGCTCAGAACTGACTTGGTACAAAAACAGTTTTTTCCTTCAAGGGCTTAAGGAAAAGTGGAGGTTCTAACTCAGTCCCATAGTGTGACTCCCACTGCGCCTCTCAAGAATCTCATTTCGGTACTCTGGCTCCTAGAATGTGTCTCTCTCATTAACCATTCAAATTTGTTGTCTGTATATAAAAGGATAGGACGATACACTCACTTGACTACTGTTCTTCACTGCAGTAGATATTCATGTAACAGTGAGAATCCCCGTAATTTAATATCACACACACATAAAGCAACACAGAATATGTAATACTATCACACAACCTACAAGCTTTTATGTTCTCCTGACGCAACTTTCATGTGTTTATAGGTTCTGGGAAATATTCTATATTATGAGAATGGTAATTTATTGGTTATGGAATAATTCGTAAGTCGAGAAATTTGCCAAATCATTGCAAATTTTTTCCAACGCCATATAATACGGATTACATAGGAATGCAAATAAGATATAGCGTTATTGACGTCGAAGATTCTTCGAATATACTCGTATGATCGTATTGGCAATGGTATTCCCAAAACATAATAAAACCAGAACAGACATCGTCTAGTAAGACGGGCAAAGTACTTGTAAATGTTTAAAATTTTATGCCAATAAACGGCCGGGTTGCCGGAAATGAAAGGAAACATGAATGAATTTAATTTAATAAATTTTATTATTAATTTTTTTTTTTATATTCTTATTTTAATTTTTATTTAATTTATATTGTTGTAGGCAATAAATTGCATATGTACATCTCATGTAATACGGTTGATCGGGTTCGCACCATCCACCCAGTCCTGCTGGATTCAAAACTTGAAAAAATATATATTATCATGTCCGCATTACCAATCTAACCCTTAAGGTTATGTTACAACATTAACATGAACATTACAGTTCATTTTGAATTTTAAGATATTTGCCGCATTACTGTAGCTTTTAAAAATATTTTTAAATAGTTTCCTCGTGAAGCTTGCAAAACAGCAGTGGTCGCATGTAATTGGCTTACAAGAGATATAAATACCTTTGCCTTTCATAAGAATTGAAAAGCTATAGAGTGAATACGTGGCGCCAGGTCGGAGGGGCCGATACAACATATTGGTTGTTTACCATTAGTGCAAAAATTATTCACATGTTTCTAAAAATACTTATATATATTTATAGGGTGGTGGGTTATCTTGAAGACACCTCGCTAACGGAATGCCCATAATTTACACGCTTAAAGCGAAGGTATCAGTGAAATCACTATTTCGATTAATCTATACAACGAATCGGTTTACATTATGAAAACTACAAAATATTCTACGGTTACGTTGAACTTTTTTCTAGAAATTCACTCCGTAAAAACGATGAGCTTAAACTTCCAAATAAGATATTTTTTATTGGAAAATTATGAACGCATGTAAGAAACAAGTTTTTATTACTACTTTATAGCTAAAATTATTTTCAAAATTTTCATTTTCCTTGATTAATCTTTTTTTCTTGCAAAATTCTTCACAGAATAAATAAAAACCGCTTTCTGCGCTCACAACAAACATTTCTGGACTCGCCAAGCGAATTATATACCTATTATCCATATTCGTGGGGACATATTAATTAATAATTATGTCACCACATAATATAATATTATTATTAATTATAATTTCTTCAAAAGATTGGCATTCATTTTGTGGCGTCATTATTAATAAATGTATTAAAAATTATTTTGTATTCACCACTTTATTAATATACGCATATCTACATGTTTCAAAAGCGAAGGTTTCTTTATAAGGAATGTATAGAATACTAAAAAATAATGATGTCAAGTATAGACAAATGCTAAACATAGAACACAATAATTTAAAAATAGACAAATTATAAACATTTTTTTTTATTAAAGTAGGTAAGTAATTAATCAAAAATGTTTAAAAAAATTATTGTAAAATATTGAATAATAAATTCATATAAGAAATTTAAAAAAGATTTATTTATATTTTTATAATAGTCGTTATTTTGAAAATAATTTCAAGAGATTTAGATTTTTTTAAATTTTTTTAATATGAATTATTATTTAGTATTCTATATGTTCCTGATGAATAAAGCATCGCTTTAGAAACATGTATATATATGTGTATATTAATAAAGTGGAGAACGAAAATCCATTTATTTATAGTAATAATTATTAATAACGTGTATTTCTCTTAAGTTCAGTTCAATCATTTGCTGCAGTAGACATCATATAAAATTCCAAAAAACTTCATTTTGTTTAATGCATACATGAATAAACGTAAACCGTAGTTCTCGAATCTGATATTATGAATAGTACCAAAAGAGAACCTACTCGTACATGCATCATAATCTTCTGATTAGTACCAAAACAATGACCAAAGCATCCAATGCTCAAAAAGTAATTTACTGGTTGTCATATTTTTAGCTACATCTAGATTCTAGAGTCATAATTTAAAACTTTAATTTAAAAAGTCATTCTAACTCAAATATAACCATTCATTATACCCGAGCGACATGGTTTGAGGAGGCGTACGTCAACCGGAACTAATTTGATGCTATTCACTGACTATTTTGCTAAGTCCTTGACTGATGGAAATGAAGCAGATGGTTCCTACAAAGACTTTTCAAAAGCCTTTGATATTATGAATCAAATATTGATCAAATAGGGTTTTCACCCCATTTAACTCCATTTTATGGAAGTGACAATACACATGGAAACGATTCAAATGCAATGCACAGTGCTAATTTATTTACGTCGGCGTTCCAATATTTCCAAGAGTCTAAAGTTCTATTCACATCTAACAGCATCGCGTAGTTCAGAACAGTACAGTACAGATACAACATTAGTTGTCTACATTATCTATGAAAAAAATTCATATTGTAGTGTACGTAAGTGTAACGTAACCGCGCATGCACGGGTCAGCACCGGCCGAGATTGTTGACTAGAATATTTTGACGTGCTGGTGGGCTACTTGTGACATCTGCGCCTGCGCAGTTAGTGTGAACACACCGTTAGCATGGCCATCTTCGTCAGTTGGCATTATTAGATGCAGATATTTAAAAATCCGAGAAGATGGATAACGATAAATTGATTGATTTGGTTGGGGAATTTAGGTTATAAAGTAATAATAAATATGGGAATAGGATTATAAAATCCTCAAACATCTTGTGGCGGACGCTAACTCTCAGTTGACAGCCGTACTCATGTCTGTGTTGTGTCTGTGCTTTGTTGCACGGTGTAATGTGAATACTCCCGTCTGTGGTGTGCCTGTACTGTACTGTTTTGCTCTGCACGGTGCTCGTGAATATACCTTTATTCATAAATCGGTCGTAAGTGGTTTCGCATTCAGTTCGTTATAAAATGAATAGCTTGCATCCACTCTTATCTCAACGTCCTTGTCAGCCTCCTTGTCTCTGGTAAATATATTTCCACATACTGCGAGGATTTACCGTGGACAACTATTATACTCCACACTGCACGTTGTTTACGTAGTCTTTCCGATAATATTTTATTTTCTGCATAAATACTTAGTTCATCCTTGACACAAGATATTGTGAATCTTTTATACTGTACCAGCAGTTAGCATTGAAGATGTTTTTATTTAAATTATGTAAATACCGCACAAGAGTCCCAACTGCTCCCAACTGTATGGAGCTAGTGATGGCATTCCTAACATGAGTATGTTGTTAGGATGAAAGTAGAGGAGAGGGGAAGGAGATGAGGATAGAGAGGCTGAGAAAGTACCTGGCTATTCAGATCTGGTCACCAAACACGGCTAAAAGCCGTTTCAAGCAAGGTTTCAATTCTGAATGGTGGTCTTTCACCAGGGCGATATTGAGAGTATCTTCCACTGTGGAACGTTGCGCAAATATACTATATATTATTTTTAAATGAATTAATTGTGAAACTACACAAATTAATTGCGACCTTCCGATTCGTAGTCGAGAGCCTTATCCCTCGACCATGGAGGCCGTCGTTTGGTTTCCATTACTTAAATTATTAATATTTTAGTACTCATGTTACTTAACTTTCTCATATTACCCACACACAGGCAGCGCCTATGTTGGTTCTCATTTGCTAAAATTATAATTTCAACAATCATACATATAAAACGAATATGTACGTATGCTCTATTTTTTGTAGAAAAAAAAAAAATAAATCGCTTTCCAAACTGATTTTTCGGTCACCAGCGACCTGAGAATACTATTATGTACATAGTATTAATTCTATAGTGGGTGGTAGGTCGGAGTGTAACTCTTTGGAAGCACACAAGCTGGGGTTAGAAACAACATTTTTTTTTAAAGATTTCTCTACACGAAAAGGCTTGGCCATGCCCGTTACTATATCCCACTTTCTACCTCCTGGGAATGCTCGAATTTTACTTCTTGCAGCTCAGAAGATACGGGGATATAGCACTACCCATTTCTTTAGACTGCTTTGAAGTTGTATTGAGAACCTTCTGGAGAATACAGGAATATCTTGTTTCGTGTGACTCTTGGAGATAATGTCAGCATCAATTTGTTTGTATATCTGCATGTATAAAAAACCTGGCCAAATGGTTTCCTCGTCAAAGGGGATATATTAATTATGAAATATTTGCTCAATGTAGAATCGATTTTTTTTACTGCAGTGAGGAGAAAGAAAACGTTCTGATTCTACGGATTGAAGTTTTGATTCGTTCAAAGATCTTTCAAAATCCATCTTCAGTCATCTTCAATATATTATTAAACAATATTATATGGGATGTGATGTGATGTGATGTACTCGTATGTAATATTTTGATTCTATAAATCAAAGATACTTTCTTTTTTAAAGACAAACATTCGCGGGTTACGAATAACCTGACAATATTTGAAAATATCCTATTATCAAATCACAGTAAGCGGAAAACACTATCTTTGTCGTGATGGGGTAGTTAGTCAACCGAGAAACTTAACTCACGACCCATAGGTTGGACTTTTAAGTTACCTTTAAGAATTTTTGCAAAATATACGACAAAGAGTCCCCATGAACTACTTTTTAGTAGTTTGACTAACGAGTGCTAGTCATTCAAAACCTTGTCATAAATTTAACGTAAAGGTACTTGCATATAAATATGTTTAAATAAAATAAAAATAGAAAAAACTTAAATCTTTAAAACATTATATCTTTAAAACATAATAAATCCTTAAAACATAATAAGCCCATATCACTTGCCATGATAACTGCAAGAATCTTTGAAAAAGTCATCTTACACTTAACCGAAGACAAGCTCAATACAGAGGACTCCCAAATGGGCTTCAAAGCTGGATGCTCAACTGATACAGCCATATATAGTATGAAACAAACAATTGAATACTATAAAGCCAGAAAAACAACGGTATACGCATGCTTCCTAGACTTGAGCAAAGCTTTTGACAGGGTTAGTCATAATAAGTTGTGGAAAAAACTGACCCAACGACAAATTGTTGATATATTAAAAACATGGTACAACCAACAGGAAAACTTTATCAGATGGAATGGTAGCCTATCAGAAGCAGCTCAATTAAAGTGCTGCGTTAGAAAAGGAGGCTCAATGTCCCCAGTGCCGTTCAATGTATACATGGATGAACTTAGCAAAACTCTGAATAAAACAAGAATCGGATGCCACATTGCTGGGGTATGTACCATATGAACAATATCAGCTATGCAGATGACATGGTCATACTTTACCCATCGGTAAGAGCAATGAGAAAACTTCTAGCCATATGCGAATCGTACGTTATTAATCACGGGCTGATGTATAATGCAAAAAAATCATCACTGCTGATTTTCAAGGCAAATACGGGTCCTGCTGTCATTCCGCCCATACGTCTCGGCGGAGCCAATCTTGAAATCTGATGCGCCACAGAATAGCCGGGACGAGTCAGCGCTACCGGAGATCGGAAAACACTCTTGTCCAGGCCGTCGCCCAGTGGCAGAGCGCGCCCCTACATCGTAGATGGAGAATTTCCCTCAGGCCACTGTAGCAAAAGTGTTAAATATGTTATTTTAATTTAATTTAATTTTTATTTATGTTTTTATATTATATTTCTACAGCGTGTAATTTTTTATTATTAAAATGTATTCTTTTTATATGGCAGACAAAGTATTGCACTCACCGCTTTGTTCTGCTGAAATAAAACATTATTATTATTATTATTATAAATCTTCCATAATAATCTTACTCAAAAATATTTCTACTTATATCTATAAAAAAATATAAAAACATAAATAACAACAATAAATCGTACATGAAATAATATTTCCTAATTATTTAGTACAAATAGTTTCTGTCAGCTAGCTATGTCTTCAATATATTTATTAACTGTTTTATTTTGATGCGGTTTTTATTTCAGAATTTTTTATGTTAGACAGTTAGGAATCATGTAATCTAACATTCTTTGTCCATATTTGTTTCTATGCTTAGGAACCATTAGACCTTCGTTAAAATTGAGATGAGTGTTGTAAGTGTGCTCTAGTTTATTTGTATAATATTTATGGTTATAAATGTGGTGAAATATAATTTTATGCCACAGAATTGCTTTTACTGAAAGAATTTTGTGACTGATAAAAGTATGGAATATTATGCCTTTGTTAGTATAAACTTTTATGAGTCAACTATTAACCCTTACCAATCCATTATTTTTTAATATTTGTTGTCAGCCAACTCTAATTTAAATAATGTCAAAATATTAATTTATTGATAGGCATTACAGAAAAGTTATTTTATAGTTAAACAAAAACGAAAAACAGTCAAAATCTTATTAAAACGTGAATTTAAATGTTTTTTTATCGAATAATCACAAGAAACAATGTCAAGTGTCAAGTTTTGGGCGCAAAAATACACCGCGCGGGGATGTCTTATCTTGTCGGCCGCCAGCCGACTAGTGAGTTGTAGCGTACAAATAGTAATGTCGGCTATCACCCGACAAAGGAGTGGTAAGGGTTAATTGTGCATACAATAGATAGTGGTGTAATTGTTAGCATAGTTGCCTTCCAAGAAGTTCATCGGGGTTCGATTCTCGGCAATTTCAAAATAAATAAATAAATTACTCTTATTTTTCCAAAAACATATTAACGTATAAACTCTTTTTTTTCATTTAAATACTTCAAGTTTTCAAACATTAAGACTTTCGGTTACATAAATCCTACAATTATAATATCCCATGGTTCTTCACGGGTCTGCGCTAGTAGTTTAATAAACATTGTTACTGGTTTCATTACTATGTACTGAGTAAAATAATTACCAAGTGGCTACACGCAAACCTAATACTTTAACCTTGAGCGTAATGTACTATACGTTTAAATTCCCGTATTTGTGATTTTATTCTAGTCTGTGTATTCCGTGCTGTAGAAAAGAGATCTGCAAACTTTGTTTCAGACTTTAATTTAAAACGAATAGTAAAAAAAAATCATAAAGTTACTAAACATCAAATAAATCCACAAAAAGCTTGGTTTTATAAGAAACTCCTCATTTTATAAGATATCTCGATTTTGAAGTTACAATTTTTAATTATTTTAATATGTTTGTAGGGGATGGGGAAATTCCTTCTTATTTACAAAGTTCGAATATGGAAGATTTTTAATATATAAATCGATGGTTTAGTGCGAATTTGGCAACTGGGTCTTTTGGTTGAAAATTTCTGACTGACGCAATCTTGTTTTATCGCTCAGTAGGCAAATCCTTAATTAATTTAACAACTTCAACAAAAATCTGCTATTTCAGTATACTCAGGAATGTTATCAGATGGACTAGATTATAAATAATAAAATATAATAATAAACTTGTCATTTTTTTTGCAGCGCCGTTCAGCTACTAACATCACATCAAGGGCGCTTTACAATTTCTTCTTAAATTTTTTAGTCCATATTAAATACATACGTTTTTAGATTTTTTTAAACTTTTCGACATTGCTTTCTGACCCGAAACCAAATGGAAGGTCATTCCTATAATGTGGACCCAGTACATTGAAACCTCCGTTCACAAATTTAGCAGCATTCTTACGAGAGGGTTCAACCAGTTTGTTCGATGCATCAGACTTGGCTGACCTGAGCGTGAGTTGTCTCTGAGTAAGATTGTCCCTCACGCAGAGATCAATCAAGTGTGATGATGCCATCCTTAACTCTTTCTGTAAATCGAAGCCAGTGTAGTAATCACGTAGAAGAGGAGTGATGTGACAGTATTTGGTGGCACCGCATAGTCGAGCCGCTGTGTTGAACACTTCTTGCAGTCTGCTCAAATGGACATTAGGCAGACCACCATACAAATTATTACAGTAATACAATCTTGATAGGTTATCAGGGTTCTTACCAGAGTGCAATATGACGTACGTAATGATCCCTTAAGCCGAGTTTAAAAAACAAATGAAGAAAGGAGAATAAATTTCAAATTTCGTAGTTTATATTTTTTATTTATTTATAAAGATATACATGATATTTACGTAGAGTAGATACATTAAATCACTATACAAGACGGCTGGCTGTTAATTTGTATGAAATCTACTGTAAAAATATTTAGTATATAAACATGCAGAAAATTTAAAAAAATATATTAGTAAGTAGATAACAGTAAGGAGAAAACGGGATTAAATTATAAAAATATACAAAACTTTTGTTTTATTATTACATACATATATATATATATATATGTGTATATACGAGTATATTTACAGATATGTATACATATTTGCACGTGATATGTATACATATATATATATATATATGTATACATATCACGTGCAAATATGTATACATATCTGTAAATATACTCGTATATACACATTTACACACATTAATACGCATATACACATACACATTCATACACACGTAGTGCAGTTAGAAACATCATTATATTATCAAAATAACAAAGGGAAAAATGTTGCTCGTGAAATGATAAAAGGCTTAGCCAGCAGGCAATTGATCTAGAGACGTCTAGGGGAAAACTCAACGCACTTGTTTACTTATCTACCAACCGATGACAAACTTAGCTAGCAGGGCAATTGATCTAGAGACGTCTAGGGGAGAACTCAACGCACTTGTTTACTTATCTACCAACCGATGACAAATTCAGCTAGCAGGGCAATTGATCTAGAGACGTCTAGGGGAGAACTCAACGCACTTGTTTATTTATCTACCAACCGATGACAAACTTAGCTAGCAGGGCAATTGATCTAGAGACGTCTAGGGGAGAACTCAACGCACTTGTTTACTTATCTACCAACCGATGACAAAGTTAGCTAGCAGGGCAATTGATCTAGAGACGTCTAGGGGAGAACTCAACGCACTTGTTTACTTATCTACCAACCGATGACAAACTTAGCTAGCAGGGCAATTGATCTAGAGACGTCTAGGGGAGAACTCAACGCACTTGTTTACTTATCTACCAACCGATGACAAACTTAGCTAGCAGGGCAATTGATCTAGAGACGTCTAGGGGAGAACTCAACGCACTTGTTTACTTATCTACCAACCGATGACAAATTTAGCTAGCAGGGCAATTGATCTAGAGACGTCTAGGGGAGAACTCAACGCACTTGTTTATTTATCTACCAACCGATGACAAACTTAGCTAGCAGGGCAATTGATCTAGAGACGTCTAGGGGAGAACTCAACGCACTTGTTTATTTATCTACCAACCGATGACAAACTTAGCTAGCAGGGCAATTGATCTAGCGACGTTTAGGGGAGAACTCAACGCACTTGTTTACTTATCTACCAACCGATGAAAAACCGTTTGTGAAAAAAACTGTACCAGTTAAATCATTTTTTTTGTCATGTTTTTGACCTTTGGTCCTGGGACAAAGTTCTAAAGCTCTCCTACGAAGGTCATCCCGAGGGACACTCTGAACCATTCGCATTGGTTGTTTTCCAAATAAAAAGGGTATTTTTAGTTCTCCAAAGTAATTTCTACCCATTTGACGATTTCGACTTTTCGAGTAAGATACGAAAACGCGCAACACTGATATTTAAGAAGGATTTTTTTGAATGCGGAAATTTCCCTGGTTTATGCAATCCAGTGAACACGCAATATATGTCAAAATATGCATAGTATTTTTTTCTCGAATAGAGAAAAATAAAATAAATGTCCGTGTCCTCGAAGGAAGTTAGTTTTTTTCTTTATTTTTGAGAAATTTATCAAACATTTTCAAATATCGAAATTATTTGTTTTTTCTTTTTGTTATTGTGAATACCGAAATTCGAGAGTTTCAACTGATTCACACTATAAGGTACACATAATAAAGAAGGATACAAGAGATGCACGTTCCAGAGTGGAAGATACTCTCAGTATCGCCCTGGTGAAAGACCACCATTCAGAATTGAAAGATTGCTTGAAATGGCTTTTAGCCGTGTTTGGTGACAAGATCTGAATAGCCAGGTATTTCCCCACCTTACTCTTCTACTTATCCTTCCCCTTTCCAATACCTTCAGCCTCACAACATTCCCCAATTAGGAATGCCATAATCTCACTGGCTCCAGACGGTTGGGAGCAGTTAGGACTCTTGTGCGGTTTTCATATAAACATAAATAAAAAAATTCGATGTAGCGTATTTTGTGATTCAAAAGTTTAGCTATTCGGGCCTTAAATTTCTAGTTTAAAAAGAAAAATATTTCGATAAAATGGAATGGCGATATATAATGCAGGTAGTGTGATAGAGACAGAGGGCTGTATTTTCATTGGTTGTCTTGGGGCTAGAAATAACTAAGTACTAAGTTAGAGGTTAGACCGGCTTTCATTAAAATCTAGTTGAAAGGAATTTCTAGTGTATATTCTTTATTCTATGTTATGGAGCAACTGGAACTGTTACCATCCCCAATTAGTATCTGTTGTGATCATGAAGGGTGCGGGAGCGGGGTCGGAAATGTTGAAGAAGTAGGTTGGAAAGTGCCGGACTATTTAGGTCTGCTAATGCCATTTCTAGCATAGTCCAGATTCACAATTATTTTTAAAGTAAATCGGTTTTACCGGTAATAAATCATTTTCATTACAAAAAACTTAAGATTAGGTGGAAGTAAATAAAATCATATATGTACGTCGTCTCCATGTGGCCTAACCACAGTTTAAAGATGGCTTTGAACAATAATTGAAAAAAAAAAAAAACAAAAATACCCGCAAAACATAATGATAACATTTTTATATACGGTTTAGTTAAAATTCTATTTTAAAAAAATGTAATAGATTTATACCAATTAAAACCAAAAAAAAATTAATATCTCGCGAAATAAATGTTTTGCAGATATTGTCTAACTAATGAATTTTGCAAATACTTAAATTTGCAATGTAGTATACTAAATTAATCGTTCCATCTGGTGTGGTATTCAGGCCAACGAAATGCAATCCTTTCTAACAAATATGATGAATCTAATGCAATC
This sequence comes from Halesus radiatus, assembly GCA_022606495.2. Lineage (NCBI taxonomy): Eukaryota > Metazoa > Arthropoda > Insecta > Trichoptera > Limnephilidae > Halesus > Halesus radiatus. The sequence continues at coordinate 149,755 of JAHDVE020001111.1, read as the reverse complement.
CTTTCTAACAAATATGATGAATCTAATGCAATCCTTTCTAACAAATATGATGAATCTAATTCAATTCACACTTCATTGGAATCTCTGTTAAGTGTAGTACAAGCAATCATATATCCCATTCCTCAGATTCCGTACCCCTGCTGTAATGTACACTGTTTGTAGTTGTATATTGGAATCGTGTATTGGAAAACAACCGCGAATTAGTCTCTCGTGCGGTCCCGTATTGCGAGGTGATCGGGGAAGGGAAGAGGACAGAGTAATGAAGGGGAGGGAATGGAAATATCCATTTTAAGTGGATAGACAATAGTGGTGTCTCTAGTAAGAAAATTCATCTCGTCATTATCATGATATCAAACGTTTGAAGCAATTATCGCGCTGTCTTAAATACGGTGCTTAAGTAAATATCGTTAGAGCAATTCTGTTTGTTCGGGAGCGATTAACTGCTATTAACTAACTAACTATCAAAACAGTGCGCTGAAGGGGTGAGCAGATAGGGTAGAATGCCTCATACCTCGATTTTGAACACACCGTGATATGAAATCCCAAATCTAATTCAACGATCTAACGAACAATCGCGCCGTTTCCCAGGTATACATTTCTTACTTCATTCACAATCATGCATCGTCTAAAATATACTCTTCTGTTATTCTGACTCTTGAAATAATCCACTCATGGATTTACTCGGTAGTGCCATGTCTTAATTGGGCGTCTCCCACTTCTTTTACCGTTCACTTCCGCGTCATGTATTCATCTGGCATTCTTGTATTCGTTCATCCACATTACATTTCCAAATCATAAAACAATCCCTTTCCAATGGACTTTATTCTGCATGTTACTATTTTTTGTTTGTTTTTATTTTGTGCATAACAGGCGGTGTTCATTTACTGTACGCATGAACAGTAACAAAGATCCATAAATAGGTTTCAACCTAAATTTAATAAGTATTACATAATTTAAGATACATATTTGCATGTATCTTGAAGCCTTCAAGGTTAAGGTTGAAGCTATCAAGAGAGGTGTTATTTAGGAAAACTATACCACGAGTCATACTGTGCTGAGCCAACACGTCTGTTCTGCCATGTGCCACCTCTGATAGTAGTTATTTGGTAGAAACAACTTATAGCAATCCAGGAGGTGTGTATGGTCTTTCTTTAAAACTATATATATTTTTGTACTCTGTTACTCCAAGGGCCCCACTCCTTAGCGACTGGAGACTCTGATAGCGCATTGAGATGCAAAACTTCATGACGCCTAAATTGCGGGTGCTCGTCGTGTATTCTCATATAGGTATTATAGATAATATTATATCGGGCTCTGAACTTAAGAGAAAAGTGGAACATGAGCGTAATACTTGGTTCACAGAGAATGAAGGTACGCTTGTGCCAAAATATATCAATAAATACGGACTGCAAATCCTGAAGTATAACGCGCCTCAAATATCAACACCCAAGTTTAATAATATAAAAAAATATGAGTAGCCAACTAGAGTCAGAGAAATGCTAAAAAACATAGCTCCCAAGTAGAAATACTCTATGCTAAGCGCTTATATAAATTTGTTGTTTTTATTCTATGAAACATGTATAATATAATACTATTTCAATTTCTTTAGATGTGTCAATAATAATATGTTTATTTGTAATTAATGGACTGAATATGTTGCCAAATTGATGTAATCAAATTACTTACAAGGCATCTTTCATATTCATTATTTTCATCCTGTAAATACTTCGACATGTCGATATATCAAAAATAATTTCATTAAAACACCTTGTTATATTGATACCATTGCATTTGTAACATCTGAAGCCACGTGCGCATTCTGTTTTTGTATTACTACGGACAATATTATTTTTCGATTTTGTTTTTTATTTAAATATGTATTTTATTAGTCTAGGCAAAATTTAAACTTACTTTGGTTGACTTTAGGCTCTATAATTGTTGGGTAATATAAAAAAAACTGTTATTAAAGAAAGAAATTAGAGTGTTAATGAGCACACCAATTATCAATAAGGATATTATGACAATGTTGATGCTCAATACTATTATTATTCTTTGATTTAAAGTTTCTAAAAAAGGTACTTTTCCTAATAATTTCCCGTGAATAAACCAAAAAAATATTTACGGAAAAGCTCATCCTTGTTTTAACATTTGACATTCTAACCTCAAAACTGATCAAAATCGACCGGCCATAGATTTGGAGGCGGGCTTTGAAAAATTGAAAAGTTGATTATTTTAATTATGAAAACTAGCTTTAGAAAAAAACAAAATATACTGGTATTTAAGTTTGCACGTCATTATTGAAAAAAAAATGGACTGTAGTTCCTTATGCTTCATAAAATAAAATTTAAAACTTAATGTTAAAGGAGTATTCGGCCTTATTTATCACGGAGAACCCAACTTATATTTTTGTTTAATTAATCACATGAAAAGTGATGTTATTCGACTTTATTTTTTACGTATTTATTTATTTTTCACACATTCTTAAACAATAAAAACTGGAAAGCTTTGACTGCCCAACTGGAAACAAAAACCCTTTTTAGGGCAGTCATATTATACGATTTCATTATTTTTGAAAATCCTATTGTCAGCTGCTTAATTGCAGTTTAACAGGTTAATATTTCTGAGGAACAAATTTTTAAAAACACACTGAAGAAAAATGACTTTCAAGTAGTAACTACTCAATTGAAAAATAGTTGACACGTAAAAACTCAAAACTATGTTAGAACACGTTTTTTAACTTACTATTTTGATATACTTTCCTATTATTTGGTCTAAGTATTTAAGCCACTTGTTCGATATATCACACTGGGATGTCCCTAACTTCTTCCATTCACTTGCGCATTATATATTCTCTAGACACTCCTGACCTTTTTCGCCCCTTCTCTGCACGTCCTAACCGCCTTTATCTTATCCATTGATCTTACATTGGTATTGCATTCTTTTTGTTTTCCTCAGTTCTAATACGGTCACATCTATATAGATTCATCCATAGGAAATAGAAATATAGGAGATGGTCAATCGTTCACCCATACTACTACAAATTGCATCTGCGTAAAGCGGCGCTCCGCCTTTGTTTCTTCCTACCCACAAAACGCATAAATTTATTTTTTTACAGTATTTTACAGTTACTCCACACTGGACGCCCTGAGGAAAATAATTTCCCTCAAGGCCTATGTCATCTTTGGGGGTGCTGTGAGGAGGGTCTTTTGGAGGATAGGAAGGAATGGATGTTGTAAGAAGGAATAAATACAGAAGCCGACAGATAATTCCATAGCCAAGCTTTTGAACACGACAAGTAGAAGCGACCTGTTCTCATGCGACAAATGTCAACCGTGCACAAATGTTGGGGGCGCGTTTATGATGTTTCTCAACTGTGCACCGGTATTGAAGGGATCAATAACCTTAGTTCCTCAGAGCATCTTTCATTGAAATACCGATAGAATAAGGACAGCTTTCCTACGTTACGTCTGTGCTCCAAATATTGCTATTCATTTGTTAAGGTAGAGGAATCTATCAAATGGACCGCCCGTTTCTTCACAGAGTGAAGGGTTTTTTCAGATATTTTGGGGCTCCAGACCAGAGGTGGCAGCCAATTTCTACAGTGGGACGCACTTGCGATTTGTACATGTCTGCAGTTGTGTACTATTAAAGTATCTGCGGGCACTGTACCGTCCGCCCAACTTCTTCGGGCTTCGATGGAGCCCCCATACCTGAGCTCCGCCCTCTGCTGGTCCGTACAGTTTGATCGTAGCTCGGCGGTAGTCGCTATAATCACATTCCATACCTCTATTTCTATTTTCTACTCAGCGATCATATTTCATTAAAAAAAATCATTAATGGGTTAAAAATATCCTTCGGTATAGCTGGGTAAATTCTAATTAAATTCAACCAACCTAAATTAATACATCGGTTTTTATTTTATTTAAAAATCACTTTCAGGTTGAAAAAAAAAACCTTTATCGACCCCCATACGTATTGTCAATGGACGAAAAGGGTTAATGTACCTCTAGGTAACACGCAATGGCGTTTATTTGTATCCGGTGGGGGAATAAAAGCAACATCCTTTATAATCGCCCCAACCCTAAACAATATAGAGTGGGCTTTACAATCGGTTGCACTTGACTGGGTCACTCGGATGTACCAGAAGATATGATCACACTTGGGTTATTATTTCGTTTTCACTAATTGCATTAACACCTTAAATAATAATGCTGTAAAAAACAGTTTGACCAACGGAAATCGTAATTGTTTCAAGTAACTCGTTCAATTCTACTGAATGACTGAGCAAGTATTGGCAATCAGTGGCGTACATATATTTTGGTTTCTACTGGTAACTCTCCCCTTCTATTCAAATTTAGAAACTTTACACCAACATTCTGTATATCAAAACAAATCATCAATGTCGTTTAATTTCTAACAATTTACGAAAATACTATTCCTTCCACATCACAAGTTAATACAGTTGAGGTTACCCCCTACTTTCCCACCCCGGTATAAATAAGTAACTAATGGTTACTCATTCACGGTGCACCTCAAGGACTTAGTATTTTTTTTTTTTTTAAAGGAAGACAAATATTCCCTGGTTACAAATAAACTGACAATATTTGAAAATCTCCTACTACCATCACAGTAAGCGGAAGATGTTGCTTGTTTCGTAATGGAGGACTAAGCCAGCCGAGGAATTGAACTCACGACACCTGGGTGAGACCCAAACGCGATGCCAACTCAGCCGCTGACCGGTCACTCAGCCACTGACCGGTCATATTATTATTATTATTTATTTAATACAGAAAGTTTAGAAATAATATGGGTTCGTACTTCATGTTCACACTAGTGACTTTAGTGCGAAAACTGGCATTTATTATTAATTCGCGGCTCCCAATACAAAACAGGCGTTTCTCGTATTTAGCAACTTTCCAGGAGTGCCATAAAACTACTGTTTTTGACCGAATTCGTGCACATTCTATTACATGTTTCGCTAATGAAGTAAAAAAAAGCCCAATTAAAACCCCATTAGCGATACATTTACTAAAATGTATAAAAATCAAAAAAAAAAACAGTTTTTGATTCTCCTGGAATGTTGCTAAATATAAGAATCGCCTGTTTGTGCTGTAGTTAAAGAATTGATCCATTTATTCCAGATGACACTCTAACTATAAAATGTTCCGCTTGGGATCAACAAACATTGTTGAAATGCTGCAATATATTTTGGAGGCCTATTTATACTCCGTTCGTTATTATATCTGGTTGAATACAGCTTGCTTGTAATTAGCTAATGGATCATTGTGTGTTCATCAATTTCATTCGTCATCACCCTTCTCAATATAGCGAGCGAAAAATTACTCGTACTCTAACTTTGTGCTACAACTTTTTTGGATTAACATAAAGATAAATCATCGCCCACAACAAGCGTAGCAAGGTACATCTCACATTTAGCAAATTTTTAGAAGAGCCAAAAAACTGTTTTTTTTATGAATTCTTTACAAAGATTAGGATTGACAAAAATGTTTAATCAAATTCACATTAGCGAAAAATGTAATAAAATGTACGGCAAACAATTTTTATGTATATGAGTTTTTTTTTAAATTTAATGTAAATCAAATTCAATAATGTTATTATAAAGTTTCGGCGTTTCGGCGTTTAAGGCCATTAGGCCAATGACAGTTTGAATATGGCTTAAACGCACAGCTGTCACAATAATAAAAACTAAAAATACTTGCAGAAAATAATAACATTATTAAATTTGATTTACATTAAATTAAAAAAATAAATTAAATGGAGTTCTACGAATTAAACACAAAAACAATTAATATATATGAGATACACCTATTTTTGTTGTGGGCGACGAATAAAGTAGGTACTTATGTACGAATATGTATATTTTGTAGGGACTATAGTTTCTTAATTCCCGCGTATAAAACGTTCTCCCTAATCACATGGTTAGTTACGTGGAAAAAAAAAACTAAGCAAACTCTAATAAAAATAAATTGCGTGCGCCATTGGTTCCAATAATAACGGGAACGTAAGATCGAGTAGATGTATAATATAGATTATGCCTATACATCAAGATTAGATCCCATAATACTACTTAGTAGGCTCCTAACGTACTAGAACGATGTTAGTTTTGGCAGAATCCATATTTTTTCTGCGCATTAGTGCCTTGCAAAAGACGTACGGGTTTGGAAAAGAGAAAAGCTTTTATCGGTTGGACGTTGAAATAGAAAAACTCGACGACTGAATGCAGTGGAAATGAATAATATACTCCTTTGAATAAATGATACACAGACACTCTATACTGATACAAGAATTGACATACAAATTAATAATAGCCCACATTAGTATGTATGCAGGTTGCCAATAATAAGAACATTTAACCAATTAATTTAAATCTTTTAGATGCCTCTTTTATGTGAACTAAATGTTTCTGACTGTCAGGAGACGGTGGAACTATTGCATCCCCTTTTGAGGAATGCTGTGAGGCTGAAGGAAATGTAAAAGATAGGGAGATGGATTAGATGATAGTGGGGAAGTACTTGGCTAAACAGATCTATTCAACAAACGTGGTTCGAGCTATTTTAAACAACATTTCGATTCTGACTGCTGGTTTTTAACCAGGGCGATACTGAGAGTATTTTCCACTATGGTGTGATATGCAAGATTAAGAAAGGGACGCTTAGATGGTTTGGGCATGTAGAGCGAATGAACGAAGAGAGGAGTGTAAGGAGAATATATGACGTGAATAAGAATGGAAGAAGAAACTGGGGACGTCCGAGGAAGACATGGCACGATCAAGTGAATCAAATACTTGCGTCAAATAACAGAAGAGAATGTATGAGACGTTGTATGAAAGTGAATGAAGGAAGAAGTGAATGCCAATATCGAGTTGTTTGGCGGTCCGTCCTCTCTGCCTACCCCTGCGAGGAAACGACGTGATGGTTAGTTAGCTAGTTAGTTAGGTGTGATATGTTGCAAGTACTGAATAGATAATACGGTTCCATGACAATTCAACACACGTGTGAATCGGCACACTTATTAAAAGTCATTAAAAGTTAGGCAGGTTATATTGGGCGTGCTTAGATTAGGTTGTTGGGCTAGTTTTTTATTCGTTCTTTTAATGACTTTATATCACTCTTAAAAAGTGTGCCGATTCATACGTGTGTTTAATTATCCGGTAAAGAAATAATACACACTAGAAATGTCTTCCATGTAAATATGAATGTAAATCAATGTAGCCATGGACTTATTCCTTTTTTATTCTAGGTTCGAGAAAGCCAATGAAAATACAGCGCCCTGTCTCTATTGCGCTTCCTGTATTCGCCATTCCATTTGATCAAAAAAAAAAATTGTATTTGAAATTTAAGGTCCGAAAAGCCAGAATTTTGGATCACGAAACACGCCAAAATCGCAATTCTTGTATTCTTCTTTATTCTATGGTAGTCTATGACATTCCCGCAGGCACATATTTAGGTACATCTGAACAAATAATTACTCGGAGCCATTTCAATGTTTAAAATCTTATACATATTGTTAAGTGTGTTAAAAACAAAAAAAAATCGATTATTCGTTAATTCAGAATTTACTTTATAATTTCTTAAGTGCTTTGCTCAATGTGGCACTAATTTATTAGTCCCAGAATGAAAGTATTTTTTGATTTAGTTAGCTTTCTTCCTTAGAGCAGTCGATATGAAGCCTGTATGGGGTAAGATTCATGAAAAAAACATAAGTTATTTTGTGAAAACATGTTTTGCGTTTAAAGCGACTTCTGAAGTCATTTTTCTCACGAAAATTGAGGATATTTACTACTACCTACCCCCACTCATGAGATGATGAATGGATATGCCAAATGCAAGAGTTTTATGTTGGGACGGAAGGGTGACCTATTGTTCTCTACAACGTTAACAACTCCAACTCTTATGTAACGAAGTTTTCACTATCAACCTCTCTCGTGTTTCCACTAAACAGATGTACGCGGTACACAGTAGATTAATATTACGAAATAAGGTCGTATTTTTCCTGTTTCAAATATGTTTTTCTTTATTGTGTTGAACTTACGCTGGTATAATTTAAACACATTTTTGATAACATTCGGGTTGCTTTTTATCTCTGTACATTGTATAATCACCGTTGGCATCTCAGTGGGAGTTCAATCGGAAATTTAAAAAAAGTGAGAAAAAAATTCCTTGTCTGTAAAAAAAATATGTTGTTCTATTTCACTTATATATATTCCCCTAGATCTTAAGGAATTTCATCAGATTTCTGCTCCAGAAATTAGTGACGTGGTAATAAGAAACGCGTCGCCGATTCATTAAAATGTCCGTGGCTAATGGATAATTTAGTAGGTTACAAAAAATAGTTTTAAATACGAAAATCACAATTTATGTAAGAAGCTTTAATGTTTTTTTTATTCTATCAATAAAGTATCATCTTCAGTAATTAACTTATTTTAATATCAACTTATGGCACGATAATCACAGAAAAAATCTACTGATTCTGGCAAAATACTTTGCCGTACAAATTTGTTGTTAACAAAGTTTCGTACGGTTGCGCACACGGTCGCCTTGTAGATTTCAAAGGATTGCTCGCTCGGCACGGTTTCTCACGAGAATGACAATGCATCAAATATTTCTTAGGATAGAAAGCCCCATAGAAACTGAACTCATAATGCACATATGTGAATTAATTTTCGGCTCACTCTCGGGCGGTATTACCTATACAGATGGGTGAATTTTTAATATCGAATTTGAATGGCACGCTGTTTAAAGTGTAGATAAATTATGATATATGTTTGTTTTGGGAGTTCACTGTATTAATGCACGTTAGAGAAAACCGCCACTGATATTCACCCTGATTATAAGAATTCCATAAAAATAAGCACCGTTATAAATTAGCACTAATTATTCATTTAAAATAAAAACAAGACCCCTAAAAGAAAACCGTGTGTTTTTCCAAAGAGAAAAAGCACTCAAGAAAGAACGCCTTTCCATAAAACTCAATGTGCTAAAAATAATAAGCTTCCAAGTTTAGTTTCAGATTAATATAGAAGAACCGAAACTTCTCTGTTTCAGCGTTAATGCAAAGTTCTCAGAAATGGGAAAAGAAAAGACACAAACGTAAATAAGTATGACCCTGAGAGGAGACCAGTATAGACATGAGAATTTATTCTGCCTTCCTCTTGTTTGCCCTTGGAGCCTGCCCAATGTTCATCAACCCTCTATCTTCTGCGCTCCTATTACCCTCTTTTCACCCACACCCCCTTATTCCTCGAAATAAAACAATCTACAGCGATGGCCTCTTTTTTCTCGCCATCCACACCATTCGTTGATAACATTTCCTGCGCCATATAATCGCTCTCTCCAGGCCTAGTATTTTAAAGAAGGGGGCGACACCCGTTATCATTGATCAAAGTTTGTACGCGGCAAAGGAAACTCTTTGAAAAATTAATTCAATGAGCTTTTTTTAAGGCAAAATAGCGTTTTAATATGATTTTTAAGGTGAGTTTTAAACCATTTAAAAAGGCATCTGAAAATCAAGGAATTCTTTTAGTTGTGGCTATGATTAAGTAGTCCACAGCCTGGCAGTTAGGAGTGTTAGGACCCTTAGATAGTAAATTATGCCCCTTTTTAAACTAGTTGGGCTTACTGTAAAAGACTGTAGGTACCTACTAAAAATGTAAGGGTTTATAGCTTATTTTTTATTTATAAATGAATTAAAAATCACTTTGTAATCATCACTTTATTAATATATACATATCAACATGTTTCGAAAACAAAGCTTTCCTCATCAGGACATACAGAATACTAAAAAATAATAACGTCAAGTATAAACGAATGATAAACATAAACATTGAATATAATATTATAAAAAAATAAAAAATTATTATTAATATTATTATGAAAATAAATTCAAGAGACAGATATTAAAAAAAAATTTATTAATTATACGCCATTGACTATTAACACTTTACATTACATTATATTTTTTATTTATTTACAAAAAGTACTTTCAACAGTGTTGCCACTGTTGCCGCCTATTGCCGAATTCTTATTATTTCATTTAAATGATTGAGAGATATTTTGTATAAACCACCATTTAATAAATCAATATGAACATGTTTCTAAACCAATGGTTCACCTTTGGGACATATAGCACGTTTGCGGTTACTGTGTAATTTTGTATATTTTAATTAAATAACATAATTTCGGTCGTGATATGAGTACGAAATACGTTACACTCTCTTTTCTAAATTCAAATCATTAATTAAAATATACAATGTCTGATTTAATTCTAAAATTATTGAAAAGTATACAATTCTTAATTTCAGTAGGTACAAACGAGTAGCAAAATTTATTTATGCCACCGTTCTTACAAAAATTGGTGGTGCAATAGTCGGCATAGATGGCCGTCGCAATATTTAAAAAAAAATGTTCTTAATTTTTATATTTAACTACCTGATGTGTACCCGGCCTAACTCGGGATTTTTTTTGTAATAAAGTTATGCAGTTTTGAATTCTAGCTTGTCATTAGGGTGCCATAATTGATTTGACAGCGAAAGTAACTATCTCCAAGTATAGAAAAATTAAATTAAATATTTTATTTCATTCCAAACGTTTATTTTTTCAAAATATATCAAAATAAAAAAAGTTCTTAAGTAGGTACCTACTCGTATTTTCCATTTTTAAAATATTCTACCAAAAAAAAACTTCTTCTTTTGAATATGCGATCTGTGGCTAGCCAGAGTGTTATAATATGGGCCAACCTAAATAAAACATGGCCGGTTCAATGTTTTTCATATTAATTTTAAAATGTTATAGCAAACAGTTTTACATATTGGATTGAACTACTTTTTAAACCTTCCCGGCAATAATAAAAACGTCCAGTGATTTTCGAGAACTTCGAGGACAAACAAACAAACTTACGTTGATTTTCATATATATAGATATCCCGTTATTTTTGACGGGACTGCGCTAATTTTAAAACAAAACCGAAATACGATAAATAATATTTCAAAAATTGTACTGCAGTTCACGTTTTATTTATTTCCATAAACAATAAATCACCCCTGTTTAAAAAGCAGCAGCAAGAGAAAAAGTGACTTATCATGGCATTGTGGGTCGCATTCCGGAAGCTGCCAACCATGAACCCGACCGGAAATACCGTATTGTTCCTGTGACATATTCTTATTATTCAAATACAGGCTTCCGCTATTCACCGGATCCACACGTTTCAAGCTGAACTACCGACTACTGGGTACCTACAATAAAATTAATTACTTATTCCTTGTGTTATACTAACGCAGTTCTGGTGATCTTTTATTATTTAAATATATCCTTCCTACATATACAAGGAAGGCAATATTTCTTTTATATTATCATATTTTTCATGCGGACGGAAATGTACACATAAATTTTTTTAATAAACTAAACTACCCTTTAAATTTAAATTTATGAAAATTGAAGAATTTTTTTCAGTTTCACTTTTCGTTTTAAGAGTTGTTAACCTCCGCAGACCCAAGACTGTATTAGGTTTTTTTAAATATTTTTTTTGTATTCTCCCATTTTCTATAAATAAAAATAGAAAAGCATTTTTTCTTCAAAAATCTACCAAATAAGGTAGGGGTGGGGGGTATCATATACGATACCTGTATAACTCGATCATTTTTTTAAATTTTATTATTACTGAATGTTTTCATACACTTTTAAAATTATAAAACCAGTTTCAGATTAGAAACCAACAAAAACAAAGTTTTTAAATAAATTTAATTTCTACGGAACAACAAGAAACAATTACGTTTTTGGAAAAACAAAGAAAAACCTTACATTGCGGGCAACAAACAAAGGAAAACCTTACATTGCGGGCAACAACAAAATCCTAGATGTCGACGTTTTGAAGGGTTATTCTGTTAATTATTTTTCATGATCGGTAAGTGCATTGCCTCTTTGGTACTAAGATCAACATATGGCAAAGGTATGACACTCCGTTTTTTTACTGGAGGTTGATTTTCTTTATCACTTTGGTCAGTGTGTCCCCTTTCACGTGAACGGCTCAATCCTGCCACTAAATAACAACCAAAATCCCACTTGAAGCCATAGTAGTCCAGGACATCTTTACGAAGAAGAACTTTATTGACTTCCAAACGATATTCCAGCTATGCTGCTGCTATAGCAAAATAAAAAAAAATGGAATATTGCCCTAATTGTCCATTTGTTGGTACGATTTCGCATGGCATATGTTGACATAACCCTGTTCAGCAAATCAACCCCTCCCATAAACTTATTGTATGAGTGGACGCAAGCTGGTTGAGGCACAGCAATGCGCAATTTGTCTGATTTTGACCATCTTTTACATTGATTGAAGGGTTCGATGGCTTGAGATGTAGAAGCAAAATTAATTGATCTACTGTCTAACCATTTAACTATGGCAATTTTGTTGTCTCCTCTTACCAGACAAACGTACTTACCATGAACAGTTCGTTTCAGCTGTTAATCTATTTTGAAGGTTACAAATTTTGGCAATTTATTGTTCCTTATGGTCCCAGTTGCAAGAATACTCCTATCATGAAGGTTTTGTAGGGTATAGACGTAAAATATCTGTCTATGTACACTCTGGAGCCAGTACGTAGAGTGTCAGCCAACTTAAGCACATAACGCCCCCCAACATCTATTTGTTCTGGAAAAGGATACAGATCAGACTCCACTGATGTGCCTTTACCTTCGTAGAGAAAGAAATCTGGCGGGATACCCTCATAAGTTGTCATTACAAAGTTTTTAAGCCCTATAGGGTTAGGTTTTCCACGGATCTCCTGTCTTTTTGAGCATTTGCCTTGAAAGGGGATCATCTGTTCGTCGATGGATATTTCATCAGTTCTCCTATTTTGCACGCAGCCTCTTTGGACTTGCAGCATAACCATATTTTCCAAAAAACAGTCGTTTTCTTTGGTATTTTCCGATACAATATTGTCATCTACTAATTTAAAATTTAACCGAATAGCGAAAAATCTGGTTGTTGTGAAGTTGTCAGTGACTATAGAGACACGAGTTGATGAGTCCAATATTGTCATCTAATAATTTAAAATTTGACCGAATAGCGAAAAATCTGGATGTTGTGAAGTTGTCAGCGACTATAGGGACACGAGTTGATGAGCCCAGTATTGTCGAATACAAGGATAACGCATAAGAGTGTTAATGATACTCACTCCAAAGAAAAATTTGATTTCATGACCAGCAATATCTAGAGATTTTACTGTTATTTCTAAATACATCTGGTTTGTATGCAAAGATAATCAACAAAAGAGTCTTCAATGTATTTTGCAACAAACCCTGATGGAGGTTTCAATTCTCCATCTCCCCTCTCCGGGCTGAGAATGTTACCTTCAACTGGCAGCTTACTATGAACAAACTCCAGCTTGTGCCACCAATAATTCCTTGGATCGTGACCATCAAAACGTAAAGATTGTAAAGGGATATTGTCAGCAACGCTCCAATCACCATCCGACTCAATTTTTTCAGGATCCGGGCTCAATACTTTTCTCATTTGCGTCTCATCTTCTTCATCACCAACCCAACCATAGTCGCATTCCAAGTATGAATGATCGGGGTCCATTGGCAGTAACAACTCTTGTTGAATTTTATTGTCACTCAATTCTGAAAAGCAAAATAAAAGTTAGCCTAAGAACCCAAGGTATCGCCTATGATACTTCCAATAAAAACTAAAAATTAACTAGAAAAACAGCAAAAAATAGATTATTTTATACTACTCAATTGAAGTCAACACTCGTACACTAGACCCCAATTTTATACCAAATAGTGTAATAATAATCAATAAAATAACCACCTACCTTCAATTTCAAAACGAGACACGTTGACAGCTAAAAATCGCGATGTTTGGTTGACAGTAGATAACATCCAAACTAGTTTATTCAAGTCAAACATGCGTAGTCGGTAAAAGAGATGCCCACTCTATCTAATACTTCAGGTCTGTGTTGATAAACATAATCAGCAAATAATATTTATGAAATAGATCATGAGTATCTTATGTGATACCGAGGGCCCGAAGAGGTTAATATTATCTTCAATTATTTAAAAAAAAAATTATGACAAAGAATCACTTTGTGTTAATAACTATTTTAATAAGAAATATCAACACTTTCCTTCATCAGGGTACAGAGAATACGAAAAATAAGTTAAAGCTTAAATTAAGAGAGTAAAACTAATTTAACTATCGTTATTAAATCTTAAAACATGATACACCTTCACCAAAATTAAAAAAAATATAGGAGACAACCTTCTAAAGTCAAATAATAAGTTTGACACATGCCAAATGCCAGTGATGCATCTGTGTATAACTGTGTTCGACTCATTTGCTGTGATACCTCAAGGCTCCGTATTCAGATTTTCTATGTTCGTATTTATTTATTTAAAGGCTTTTACATAAAGGTGATACTGTAAAACATACACATAAAGCGTACATTGGAGAATATCGTAAAGGAAAATAATGATGAAGATGTTATTATGAAGTAGATACAAAATGTAGGTAGATGCAATTATAAAATCGGTAAATACATGAATCTACAAATTTAGGTGAAGTCTACAACTCTTATTACAAGTAGAATTAGAATGAATAAAATGAAACACAATAGGAATACTCATGTCATACTAAAATAATGGACTAAGGTTGTAATAAGAGTTCAATCATTTTAATTTTTTATTTCAGTGATCCAGATTGAAAAATATCCACAGAACAATATTTATTACCGAGGATATGAAGTCTCTGTATGGTCGAGTTAGAGACAAAGTTAGTACGAAATAGTTCTTCATGAAATGGAACTATACTTGTATTTTTACCAGGTACTCTGGACATCATAATTTCTTACAGGTCCGGAGTATCAAATTGTGCATGTATTATTTTACGCAAACAGAGTAAGTCACTAACAATTGTTCTATCGGATATTTTTTTTGTACAAGGAAATTAAAAAGATAATCATAGTTAATCTGTGCTGAGGGTATACCTAATTTATAATTCATGAATCTCAGAAATTTATTTTGTACTCTTTCAATTTTATCTATATGGATTTTATAATGTTAATTCCGAGGAGTAGAATCTAATTCGAAGTTACTTTAAACTGACTTCTAACTAGTGTGGTAAAGGTAATTTTGAATAGAAATATTGATTTGAATTCATGAGTTAATATGTAACAATTTCTAGGTATTTTGTTTGAAGGGTTTTATTAACAATGTACTTCTGTTACTTAAACGTCGAATTAATTGTCGACACCGGTAGCATAGTAATTAAATAATTCAATTGAAATTATTACAAACTTCCCTTCAAAACTTGAAGTTTTTATGCACTTAAAGAATATATATATATATATATATATATATATATATATATACTAATTTAAGAAAATATCTAGTTGAAAAAGTATTTATATTAAATTCCTTTGATAGAAAAAATTCGTAGAGTATTCTCCTAAAAATATAAATAACACATGTGGCTCTGTTATTTAACATGTTATAGGTATGAAAAATTCACAGAGTTTCTTTAAATGCTACTTAAGTAAGCAGTCTTGAGATTTTTACTCTATTCTAAATATCTTGTGTTTTATAAAAAAAAAATTAAACGATCGTTACGCCCTAAACGTCAATTATATTAGCGCTCTCAACCAATAACAATCAATATGTACATTAATTTGACTTGATTTTTTTCTCCTAAATAGCTATGTTCATGGACTATTTCTTATGTCCTGACATCGATAAAAAATATTTCTAGAGTATTTCTTCACATAAAACAAAGCCGTCATTCAAAATTAATGTTTATTTATTGGGGGAACTAAACTAGGGTGTAGCTATTAAATTATCCAGCATTTCGCCATTTATCAATATTAAACCTTCATTAGGACGAGGCAAATCACGGGCAAAAGGTCGATCGTAACACTATTATGATAAATAAGGACATTTGTGGACTTAATAAATTAGTTCTCTGGGTATTACGCAATGTAGAGTCGCTACCCTTTACTGTTGTAAGCTGATTCGGGAACAGCTTATTTTAATAACTCGCTAAAGTTATTTTGTCGTTTTGATAAATTTCAACCAGTCTTACCAACCGATTTTAACTAGTGTTTTAATGAAATAATAATAATAATAATTAAATAAATTGTTAATGTTACATAATAGGTACACATATAAGTATACAATTTATTTTTATTAACTTATTGAAGTATATAAACTCCATTGTAATATTGAACTATTGAAGAAGATAAAATTAATAAATCCTAAACAAAGCCGGAAAAAACTACAGAAAATAGTCAGTCGCATCTGGAAATCGAACTCAGGAATTCTGTCTTACCGGGACAACTGCTCTACCGACTGAGCTAATGAGACTCTTTTGATGGTGACTGATGACCACACAAAGTAGCAAATTAAAAAAAAAAATAACACTTGCCATATATAATCTAAGCAATAACGCAGAGAATCTAGATGTTACTCTTTGCTATTTATGCGTGCGAACAATGAGCTATGGCGTTATGAAATTTACATGGCTTTTCGGATAGAAATATTTAGATGAACGATGTTCAGCTAATGATGTGCATAAGTAATGATGTTTTAAAATTCCAATTAGACAAAAAAAGAAAGTATATCAAATGGTTTTTGTTAATTAATTAGTTTAATACGTATGTAAGTACAATAGAATCATTTTAAAGATATTCTAGCTTAGTGTAATAGTGTACTGTATCGTGAGATTACTGCAAGGTAAGAGGGGACAGCAAGCCGGTCTTCCAAACACTAGTTTGAACTAATTTGAACCAGTATCGGTATGCACAAATACTTATTAATTGTTTTTGTGTTTAATTCATGGAACTCCATTTATTTTTTTTTAAATTTAATGTAAAACAATTTAATAATGTTATTATTAAGTTCTGCAAGTTTTTTTAGTGTTTTTATTATTGTGACCGCTGTTTCGGCGTTTAAGGTCACTTTCGAACTGTGGTCAATCCACATTGCGACGACTTATTCATATGATTTTTTTTACTCCCACTTCATTCTAATTTGGACGGGTTTTTGATAATAATAATGATTTATTATCGGTTAAACCGATTTAGTTAGATTAGGTTTTCAAATTTTAATGTGTTTCCTCGTATTTAACTGATAATGTTTACTTAACTGTTTTATTTAAATGTGTTATATATATAAATCAATTCGCTATTTAAAATGGCCTGTATGTTTTACTGCTTTATTTGAATTTTTTTCACTATGACGCCAAGCAAACTTAATTTTGTTGGTGACCTCGAGATTGCGCGCTTAAATCACATTTCAATTTAGTGGCAACTCAATTTGATTCGAGTAATCCACCTTAATTGTTCATAAAATTACATTTTAAAACAGCTCTCTCCGTCGAATGTCGATAATAACAATTTTTCTTAACCTTCGTGAAGGCTTATCAATTGTTTTGTTAAGTTGTTATTACTGCCGTTCAATCTAACATTATCAACAGTTAAAAATCAATCCATCACTATAATTAAGGCACCAATTATTTTGAAACAAATTTTCGGTTATTATGTATTAAATTATAAAAGAAAATTACCATATCATGTGCTAATGAAGTAAATCAAGCGTGATGTTTGAGTTATCGCACACCAAAAATGTTCCCGCCATTATAAATCAAACAGCCCTGAAAAACAAAACATTCATATTTTCATTTGCAGATTCAATCACGATTGACCTAATTGCGAAATTGAATTCAATATTGAAAGTAATTTGCAATAAAAAAAGTTATTTAAATGGAATGGTAATGGTTGGCGAACGAAAAACTTGATTTATTTTTCGTGCAAAAAATCGCAGTGTAATGGCGCAATTTAGTGAAATTTTACCCCGACTGCGTTCAACCCTAATAACTTCACCTTTACAATAAGTTAGTTTTGTATAACACCTTTACTTTAGGTGTTCTTTTATTTGGGGTGATTTTAAAGCACTGAAGATGTAAGCCGATGTAAGTGTTGTAGGCGTGGCTGTGCCTCCAAACTAAGATACGTTTTTTCTTATAAAATATGTATATTATACAAAAAAGTCATTAACTTATCGCAGTCCGCGACATTGTAAATAACTAAGTGCGGGTTGTTTCGAATTACTTGAAGGATTCATCAAAATTTCAAAGTTAATATTGAAGTTCTGTGAAAGCTCTATTCAAGTTCTATTATTATTCAAGAATTGTAAAACAACTGGCTCATAATGCGATAATACCAGAACTTGAATATAATTTTCAAAGAACTTGAATATTAACTCTTAAATGTTGACGAAACATTGAAACAACCCACCCAAAATGTGTGACAAATGTAAATAACTGTTGCTAATTTCGTATTTAAATCTAAGCAGATTTTTAAGCTATTTTAAAGTCATATTATAAAAAATTCTCCTCTCCTAAAATTGAGCAATAAAAACATTCTTTAATATAATTACCCAACTCTTCTTTTGCCATTAATCTTATAAAACATATTATATCACTAGTAAGGAAGGACAAAATGGAAACTGTATAATAATGCCATATGTATTTAATATAATTACCAACTCTTCTTTTGCCAATAATCTTATAAAACATATTATATCACTAGTAAGGAAGGACAAAATGGAAACTGTATAATAATGCAATATGTATTTAATATAATTACCAACTCTTCATTTGCCAATAATCTTCAAAGAAACATTATATCAGTAGTAAGGAAGGATAAAACAGAAACTGTATAATAATGCAATAAGTATTTAATATAATTACCAACTCTTCGTTTGCCAATAATTTTCTAAAAAATATTATATCGCTAGTAAGGAAGGACAAAATGGAAACTGTATAATAATGCAATATGTATTTAATATAATTAACAACTCTTCGTTTGTCAATAATCTTCTATAAAATATTATATCAGTAGTAATGAAGGATAAAATAGAAACTGTATAATAATGCAATATGGTTTTAATATTGTTGCGTAAAATTATAAAATAATGCGAGGCTGATGTAAGTGTAGTGAGTAAGACTAAGAAAAAAATACTTAGATGGTTTGAGAATGTAGAGCAGATGAACGAATAAAGGATTGTAAGGATAATGTATGTCGTGAATAACAGAGAAAGTAGGGGATGCCAGATGAAGTGCGACATTGCATGATCAAGTAACCAAATATTGGAGTCCAGAGTCAGAATAACAGAAAAGTATTTATGAGATGTATGAATGTGAGCGAAGCAAGGAGTGTATGCCAAGACCGAGTTGTATGGCGATCCTTCTTCCCTGCCTACCCCCTCGGTTAAACGCGTGATGGTTAGTTAGTTAAAAATCGTATCTTTTTCAAGCTAAAATTTTTCTAATAAAACTGTATTTACATGAAGTGACCTGCCATGTAAGTATGTTTTCTGTATCTGTTTGTACGTAATAGATAAAGCCTAGGAAGCATTATTTTTACATCGCTCTTGGGGTGATTTTTCCCAGAAAAGGCTCTATACAAATTATTCAATAACTTATTTTTTTAATAGTTTGTGTCCAACATGTCGAACATTTTCAAATACCAAAATTATTTCTTTAGCAGATCAATCTATTTTATCTATTTGAGGCATACGAGTTGAAAGGTTACATGTAAAACATTACTTCGATAACTAAAGTAGTCGAAAATCCACCTGAAATCGGTTCGTGACCCGCCAGCGGGTCGATGTAATTAATTAATCGGTCAGGACATTAATTGAAAAGGGCAATTAAACATTGTTGTTATGTTCTGTCGTGGGTACGCGGCGATAATAAAACTCGTCACCCGGACTGTCTCACGCCGGGAATTTTAAAACAAATGGTTTTCAGTCACGAACAGTTTCAAATTAGACTTTATCTAGTGTACTACGAGTTTATTTCTAGGTGCGCGTCACTACCGCCACTGGGTTTTGGCGATAATCACGGCGTACCATCAATTTATAGCCGCGATTTATTAAAAATGATAAATGGAGCTTTCATGATCATACGATTTTGACGAACTCCGTGGTTGAGTGGTTGATCCCTGGCTTCGAATCTGGAGGTTGCTGGTTTAAATACCGGCGGGCTCAAGTAAATTGTGTTATTTCACGATTTACTAATTAAAATAATATGCACACCACTCAGAATCGAAATGTTGCTTGAAATGGCTTTAGCCATATTTGGTGACCAGATCTGAATAGTCAGGTTCTTTTTCATCTTCCTTCTTACCCATCTCTTTCCTCTTCTCAATACCTTCAGCCTCACAACGTACTCCAATTAGGGATGCCATAGTCCTATTGGTTCCAGAAGTTTGGGAGCAGTTGGGATCTTGTGCGTATCATAAAAAAATGTTTAGCAAACATTTTCAAAACCGCGTTAGCCATAATTATAACAAAAATATTTTAATATTTTGTATAATATATTGTATGGCCGTTTTTGTGAAGAGTCATCTCAAGGGCGCAGTATAATTATTACAGAGGGTGTATTTTATTGCTAACTTTTGACAATCTTTTTCAACAAATTATTATTTATGGTTGGTAAATTTCACCCATAAA
Organism: Halesus radiatus; assembly: GCA_022606495.2. Classification (NCBI taxonomy): domain Eukaryota; kingdom Metazoa; phylum Arthropoda; class Insecta; order Trichoptera; family Limnephilidae; genus Halesus; species Halesus radiatus. Next base: position 129,227 of record JAHDVE020001111.1, on the reverse strand, counting down.
CCCATTAACTAATTAATCACCCAGAATTAAAACACATATTTTGCTTAAGAAATACATCATTTAATAAATTGTTCGAACATTTTTATTAACTGGATAGCAAAACAAAACAAAAAATGTTAAAAATAATAAAAACAAATTGGATTAGGAGTATTCTACGAGGTGTGTTCAAAAGAAAAGGTGAATTTTGAATTTTCACGGGCTGTATACATTTGATTATCGATTTTTTTAATTTTTATGTTGGTACACATATAATTATCATATGTTAGCATTATCAGCCATTTTGGATCAGTGGTTTGTTTTTGACAACTGGAAAGGTTAGTCACGTTTTGTTTTTTCTTCGATTTTTTACAAAAAAAATATTTTGTAAAAAATCGAAAAACATCGATGTTTTGGATTTTTTGAAGAAATGCTGATGAGGACTTAGAAAATAATTCGAATCTAAAATTTCACTTCAATCGGACTGATGATGAAAACGAACCTAAATAAAAAATCGGAGAACACCCAAAGACGTGACTAACCTTTCCAGTTGTCGAAAACAAACCACTGATCCAAAATGGCTGATAATGCTAACATATGATAAACATATGTGTACCAACATAACAAAAAAAATCGATAATCGAATGTACACAGCCCGCGAAAATTCAAAAATTCACCTTTTCTTTTGAACACACCTCGTATTTTTAAACCAACAACAAGTATTCAATGAGTGACTTGATGAAAAAAAATATATTTCTGTTAGAAGTTTAAGTACTAGGACCGTTCTGAAAGCTAAACCGGCGATTCGCCAGCTTTGTGCTGTTAGGCCTAAACTGGCAGGCCGTTGATTTGCTGACTTTGTTCTGTAAGGCCTAAACTGGCACCCCGTCGATTTGCTGACGTTGTGCTGTTAGGCCTAATCTGGCAGCCCGTCGATTTGCTGACTTTGTGCTGTAAGGCCTAAAATGGTAGTCCGTCGATTTGCTGACTTTTTGCTGTAAGGCCTAAACTGGCAGCCCGTCGATTTGCTGATTTTGTGCTGTAAGGCTTTAACTTTGTGGTGCAATGTGGTGCAAATCAACATGACACACCTACATGTCTAATGAATTTTACCAACGAGTATGTTGCTGCATAAAACTTTTCAAATATTTTATTTGGTATAAGAATTTTAAAATAATGAAGCCATAATATCTTAAGATCTCACGTTACAGATCATCAAAGGATTTTATATTGCTATTATCGTTATTTTGTTACGCTAACTTTAGCCAATTAAAATGATACAATTTGAGGTTAGTCAGTATTAAAACTTTGTTAAAAAGAAGAGTTTACGTTTCAAGTAAAGTAAAAATTCAATCGGAATAGATTTTATCTACGCGCGTTTCGTTTCATTTCAAATTTACTTGCAAAGACAATGTCATTCGTAAATCTGAATTATCGTGGGGTTGAGCGTGTTATTAAAGCATTTCCAGAGTGGTATAATCCCATACTACCACCCTGGGGAAAGGCTTTGACCGTATTTATTGACCAGATCTAAATAGCCAGGTATTTCACAATCCCTCCACACCCCATCTCCTTAAGCCTCATAAAAAAAAACTCAAAATAGGAATGTCGTAGTCTGACTGACTCGGGGAGATGAGACTCTTTTGCGATATTCACATTAAAAAAAGAAACTATTCAAATGCTTCCGTTTCAATCTAGTTTTTTCGAATTTCAAGTAAAATTGGCCTAACTCGATTTTAATTTTCTCTTTTCTTATTCAAATTAGCCTCCCAAAAGTTACTTTTACTAATGTTAGACACAAAACTATACAATACAGTGCTATTCTGTATTACATTAAAAAGGAACCTACTAACACTAAACCCTAAAACGTTATTTAAAAAAACATGGTTTAAAGATTTATTTATTTGTTTAGTTAAACAGTCTTTACTTACGAACCCCATGTCAGTTTTATGCAAACACGTCTCAGTATTTCCTGTTTTTCTAGCCTTCTTTGGAAGATAAGGGCTGACACTTTCATACTTGAGCCGGGAGAACATAAACTGGAAGGGTAACAATATTTTCCCTGAAAAGCCTTTTTTGCCAGTCTATCAGAGAAGCAAACAATCCGGCCTCCATCAACGAAACCAGAATTCACAAAGCCTTTGCCTCGGTTAAGAAAAAAATGTTTCCATTATAATCGGACCGGTACGCTGTGAATGAATGATATACAAACGGTGTTCCTTACAAAATTATATAAATTGCTGAAGATGAATACCTACATTATGATAAAAATACACAGGTTTTTTGGTTGAACGCTCATATGCAAGGAGACCGCGAGAAGTTTTGAACTTTATTTGCTAATTTATGATGGGAGTTATGAAACGTTTCTGAAATTAATTATATAGATAATTGAGTCAGAAAATATGCATGGTTGCTGTAAGTAATCGGGTCATAGATTCATTATGCTATCTTGCAATTATCTTACTCCCTCAGTATGACCCTGGTCAGGTTAACGAATTGAACCAGACTGGAAATATCTCCTCGTTCGACAACATACTCCAAGTGAAAATTTTGTAGGTCAATGCAAGTATTTTCTTCTTACAATATGTTATTGTTTTGACCTATAATCCATTTTAGTTTTTTGTGAAAGCTACAATTAGATACGTTATTTAACTAAACTTAATTGGGGTTTTTGTTCTTTGTGTCTATATGCCCAAATCCCTTTTATTTAAAAACTGTGGCAAAAGAAAGAATTTTTTAACAATCGCCATCAAGTAGAAAAACGTTGCAATTTATGTGGTTTATTTTTTTTGAGATTTCGAGTGAAAATATTAGATTACAAACATATTTTAAAAGATTAAAAAAAAATTAAAAGTTTGCAGTCACTGATTGAAGCTGTCAATATCGACTGCTTGTAGCGGTCGATGTATTCCCGTCCTATGCGGGAAAAAATGCGAGCGAACCCGGGTTTTTAAGCTAGTTATTCGCAAAAGCGTTTCGATTTTTCAATTAGGTTTTATTTTTGGATGTAAATTAAAACGTGAATATTAAATCAAAAGAAACGTTCATTTCGAAATGTTAATACAAAGACAAACGGAAACCGGCTTAATACCCCGTGAAAAAAAAAGAAATTTCCATAACAATACACTGCCTTGGCGAATTTTAAAATGAAACCCTGAATGTATAAATTCCTTACACAAGGAGTTAGGCAGGTAGCAAAATTTGGGTTAAGTTTTGTGGTAAAATATTCAGATACCACTCGTAATGGGTATGAAGGGTACAGCAGGGACACATTTGTATCACTGAGTATTAAGGGATGACGTATGGAAAGGCTTAGCCGCCGGGATAGAATATTGTTTTAATAACGCTTGAAATATTTATGGGTTGGCAATTTTCAGTGCGTTAAAACACGCATCCTAGCCGAAGTAATGAGATAAAATTATCCCAGATTTAAAAGGGAAGCAAAAATATCAAGGTGGGATTAGGTGAGATTCGTGCGGAGGAGTAAATGACCAGTAATGGAATAAAGCAACCCCTTTTACACTTTTGCCCACGTTTCGCTTTACGAATTGTTTGGCGGACGACTGAACTATGAAATTAACTTTTGGGACAGGATTCGAGACTTCTACGTAAAATAACTAGATTTTATAACGTTTTTACATTATATACAGTTTCACTATTAAGGGCGTTGAGTAATATATTGAAAACTACTATAACTATGAAGATGGACATCTGTTGGTGTGATATCATTAGCAGCCAAACGTCTCGATGTTTTTTGACGTTTTTATGGCCTCCATGGTAGAGGGGTAAGGCTCTCGACTACGAATTCGAAGGTCGCAGGTTAATTTTATTTAATTAATTTGTTCTGTTTCACAATTAATCCATTTAAAAATAATATGTAGTATATTTGCGCACATGTATATTTCCGTAGTGGAAGATTATCGCCCTGGTGAAAGACCACCATTCAGAATTAAAACGTTGCTTGAAATGGCTTTTAGCCGTGTTTGGTGACCAGATATGAATAGCCAGGTATTTACCCACCTTCTTCTTTCCTATCTCCTTCCCATCTCTAATACCTTCAGCCTCACAAAATTCCCCAATTGGGATATGCCATAGTCTCACTGGCTCCAGACGCTTGGGAGCAGTTGGGACTCTTGTGCGGTATTCAAATATAAAAAAACAGCAAAAACTCTTAAACTATAAGCCGTGGCGACATGAAATGTGCACAGCTTGTTCAGTTTGGAATTTTTAATTGTAAAATAACTTACATCGCGAGTTATGCAATAATGTTTAACGTCAAAATATTAAGACAGGATAGATTGTTGAAGCTCGAACGAAGCTGCGCAGCATAGAGAGAATTTATATGAAGCAATCTAAGAAGCAGCAAAAATAGATGACTTAAGTGAAACATAATGTCAAATAAAACAAACACTTTGTAAGCATTCATTTATTTAAAATTTATCACCAGCCGGTTTCGCAAACCCGACAGGGTCAAAATTAAAAATTAATCAAAATAGGCAGTTCGAAAATGGCCTTAAACGCTGAAACAGTTGTCACAATAATGAACAAGAACTAAAAATAATTGCAGAACTTAATAATAACATTATTAAATTTGATTTACATTAAGTAAAAAAATAAAAATAATAATAATAAAAAATAAATAATAACATAAAATAGGGAAAGAGCGAGACGTAATGTATTTGAAACAATGGAACAGTGAGACAAAAATCTGCTTACATGTACTAGAATGGGACAACATATAAAAGAGATAGATATAATCCTTTATTATGTTCACGTGATTTTTTTTACTGAACATGTTTTAAAAACTTGCACATATAATAAAACGACACATTGCCAAACCACAATATTGCTTGTACGAAAAGGAAAAAAAACATTTAAAATTAGCGTTACATCATAATTAGTTCATCGAGTACCTAATTGTCCAATCCTTCGCCGGCAACATAGGTTAACGTTAATTTTAAACATAAAATTTTCAAATCAATCGGAGGCAGCTTGAAGTAAGCTCTGTGTCAAGGCTCTCTATTTCGAATATTCGGAACCATGAAAGCAATTTCTTTTTAAAGCTGTACAAGGATTACATTTTAGCCTTGTAGCATGTGCTTTGGGTGGGTTGTTTGATTTTAAGGCTATCCCGCATTGATCCATCGCCCTTATAGAATACAAATCGAAATCGAAAGAAATTTTAATTTAAATTTCTATGATGTTGACCAGACTTAAATTGGGGCGTAATTTAATATTTAAATTTTTATTAACAATTAATATTAAGCCTTGTTGGAGCATGAGTTATTAGCATCAGAATAATGAATATTGGTTTTAATCCAAAATAAAGCAATGCGAGTAATACTTAACCGCAACATATACACACGAAAAAGAGACATGTTAAACGAGCAAAAAATTTTATCGATGAAGCAAAATATTTATATATTTGAATGCATATATTTTTGTAGATAAAATTAACATTAGGATGATGTCTAAGGAACTAAAGAGAAGAAAAAAAATACAATTACTTTGCCAATAAGGAAAAAAATCAGGCACAAACAGATCTCTTATGTCGACCAATTATTCAATAAAATAATATTTAAAAAAATTTATATGAGTGAAAATATGTTTACTTATTTTTTATATGAATACCCCACAAGAGCCCCAACTGCTCCCAACCGTCTGGAGCCAGTGAGACTATGGCATCCCCAATTGGGGAATGTTGTCAGGTTGAAGGTATTGGGGTGGGGAAGGGGAAGAGGAAGGTGGGGAAATACCTGACTATTCAGATCTGGTCACCAAATACGGCTAAAAGCCATTTCAAGAAACGTTTCAATCTGAATGGTGGTCTTTTACCAGGGCGATACTGAGAATATCTTCCACTCTGGAACGTGCGCAAATATATTGTAAAAAAGCAATTAAAATATATGTCTGCCTAAATCATTAATGTTAAGTTTGTAATTTAAAAATTTTCTTAAATTAAAAAATACGTATTTTCCAAATGTCAATATATGAACAATAATGAAGATTAATAAATAGATAAAAATAAAACAAAATAACTTTTTTTGTTTATTTATTAATATTGTAACACAACTAAGTATTTATTTTATATATATGTATACATGACGGATTCAAAATCCGGAGAAGTCCAAAGAAAAAGGTTAACATTATTATGGGATTAATCAAATGATCAATCTTAAAGAGTATAAGTTACTTTTAGTATCTCCCTGGTAAGGCACCATTATTCAGAATCAAAACGTTACTTGAAATTGACTTAAAAAATTAAAGCTATAAACCGTAAGAATTATGGCTAAAACCTTTTCGCTGAGCATCAATTTGTCCATGTTTAGTAAGTAAGTCTTCCCAACCTTCCTCTTTTCATTTCTCCTTCCCCTACTACATTGCTTTCCACTTCACAACATTCCCCAATTGGCATTGCCATATTTCTGGGCAGTCAGATTATAACATTTTATGTGTGAATATTTTACAATTTATATAAGAGTACCTTCACAACGAAACTCGAAAGGAGTAGTTTTTGTTCCGTTAAATTATGAGCTAAGCGACAGGGCAAAGTTTCTTATCATGTATTCAAATTTTCAAACTAATTAAGAATTAGGTCTCCTTCCCGGATAACTTTTCCCTATCCTTTTTCTTCCCATTCCCAACATCCCTCATCTTCGTTCGTCCGCTACCAAATACCCCACGGATTTACTAACTAATTTATTTACCTTAAAATTTTTAATTGCTTTTTATATTAGACGGTACATACTTTGTTGCCATTTAATAAGGCCGAAGCCAATGAATTACTTTGTACCTGAACGTATAAAAAGCGCGGATAAGCGAACAAAAGACGCTTGCCGCATTGTAATTTATCGTTCTATTTGTTGCTACAGGCCGAAATAACAGGGCTGGCGGGCTGATCCGGGGCCATTCTCCCGTGATCAACTCCGCTATATAAAGTCTCCCCAGACTCGCGTTAGTCTCTCGGCTGAATTATTTCTTTCCTCCCTTTGCCCGATCCGGTCCGTTATCCCGAACAGGGCCATGTTACCGGTTTATTAATCTATTTCAATGAGGTTTCAACTGGCAAGAAAACAGTAAGAGCTATATTCCAACAAGTAGACAGTGGCAGCCGGCGGATTTTGTGCTAGAGACCTGAAAAAAAAACGTTATTATTTTGACTTCTGTTGCAGAAATTTGGTAAAATTTGACATTGAATTTTTTTCTGTACGTTACTATTCTGGAAAGCGATTCTATTAAAACCGTTTTTTTCACTACACTGTATACAAGTTAAAAATATATAAAAACAGTAGAACAGTTTTATTATAGTAAGAATAGACTCTAATACAATACAAGCAATTAAAACAAATATTTAAATATTCGTAGGAATCATACAATCTAGGAGATCATCATATTTGTTTACAGGAAGAAATAGCAAAATAACATTAACACAATGAATATAAAATGTAGCTCCAAACTCGTAAGTGAAGGTAATACACAAATAATGCTCTCCTGTGACGATACACAGACCCAAGGTATTAACGGTTGAAATTTGTTTTCCCCACTTTCCTCACAGAATAAATAATTTTAATTATCACAATTATTTCCTAAGCAAATCGATTCTTACTAAATATTAACAAATCGTTTTAAACGCCATACATTTTTTTAATTGGGAATGTGTAAATAAAACCCTATAAGTATGCCGTCTCCATGTTGCTTCACCATAGTTTGAAAATGGCTTTAAACGCCGAAACGACCGGCACGAAAACAATCCTCAATAACTTGCAAAACTTGATAATAACATTATAAAATTTGATTTATTTTAAATTAAAAAAATAATAATGGAGTTCCACGAGTGAAACACAATAACAATTATTAATAATATACCCCCTTCATGTTGTTTGTTACCGTAAAATGGACTAATGGTTTTTTAAACACTAACAAACCTGTTATTGTTGACGTTAAATGTATTTTATCAGTTATTTTCATTGTCTGTTTCTCAATACCGTATTATATATCAACAATTTTAAGACCTTCAGAGAATTGTGGGCAACAACAGCATGTACTACAAGTACGATCAATTGAGTAAGCTCTTCTCACAATCTCGTTTAGCCGTACCGTTGTATCAACATTCATTCTATTATTGCCTCATACTCTTTATTTAAGAAAAACATTTACTAGCGGGGCGTATAAATCTGTTAATTCTCAAGCCGACCCTTTGAGGGTTTGCAGGGGATTTATGTGTTCTTTATCGTGGCGAGCTTTCAAAACACCAAACACCGAGGCGTCTCTACGGAGAAAGGCGGCATCGGCGTTCTTCTCGTGGACGCCGACGCTACCCTAAATGTATATCTAAAGGAAACATTACGTGGGAGGATGTGCAAAGAGAGAGAATTAAGTAATTCGGTTCAAATAGTTTGTTGTTCAGGTCTTGCAAATAGGTACATATTTTTAGAAAATCAAATAAATACGTTGAATCTAGCTAAATTATTAAACTCTTAAACTGCCAACCAGTTTCTGAAGAAGTGCTCCTTGAGGACAAAAGAATAACAAAATAAATTTCATTTTACCGAAACAAGGGTAATCGATCCATGATAGAAATAATTTGTCTAGTTTAAAAACTATTTGTTATACTGTTAAAATAGTCGAATAATATATCAAAACTTGTCAATTTGTAAAACACAAAAGGAATTAAACAATCAATAAATAAGCAGTTAGTTATTAAAACACATACAATTTACCATTGAAAAAGTGCATTGTTTTGTTTAAGTGCTAAATGTTTAAAAAAAATTGTAGTCCCTTTGAACATTGTTCATAAATATTTAAAATTATTATCAGTATTAAAAAAAATCTTCCATGCAATTATTATTTTATTTTTTACACTAATGGATTTATTATACAAGAACAATACAAAGTTAAGAAAAAAGAGAGACCATGGAAAATATCGTTTGATTTATTGAAAAAAAAAATAGTAAGACTAAAATACATTCTTCAGAATTAAATAAACAAATAGCGAATTTTACAAATTTAGATTTTTGTTGATTTCCGTTGTCACACATTTTATGTAGGTACTTTATCGCTTGTCTGGATTTAAAAAAAAACTTTTTCTTAACACATAGGTACCTACTTCAGTTCCAAATATGGAAAGTTCGCGTAGGTACGTACCTACGTAATCACAATTGAATCGCATGCAATAATTCCATTTTTAAAGATGGCCTTAAAGTGAAGCCGGGTTCCCACCTTCCCTCCTTTGTGGTGTATTTCATCGTATCTGAAGGAATCTTTCTTTGATAAACTTGCTCGATTTCTTTTCTATTTCAATTAATTTGTACTCACGAAGCACAAAGAGATGCAGCAAATATGTAAGCAAATGTACAATATTCTTAATAATTTATTTGCTGATTTCGTGTTAAATTTGTAGAACTCCATTTTTTTGTTGATGTATTTTTTTAAATAATATAATTAATTTTAATATTAAAATTGAAATTAAATTGGAGTTATACAAAGTAAATTTGACAATTTTTTATTTTTTAATAAACCGTTTAAAAAAATGAAATAGGTAATTACAGTTAATAATTAAAAAAAAAAAAAAATCTAATTATTTTTTTTTATGTCATCGACTGTAGCAACTGTCGTTCATTTGCTTATATTGCCGGTCTATAATATAGAATAGAACGAAAGTAGTAGTCGATTCAACACTGGTTTTCTATTTCTATCGGGTATACAAATAATAGAATTTATGAGTTAAGAACGCGGCTTAAGTCATGAAAAATGACATTTTAATTCCAACACTTCAAATTTGGAGACAAAAACAGGAGTGACTCTATTTATTAAAAATATAACTACAATAGAATAGGGGTGATGTAATAAAATATTCAGTCGTTTTTTATGTAATACATATTCACTTCGCTTGGCGCGCTAATAAAAAAGTTAGTGTTTAAAAACGGTCAGAACAGAAAATGCAAAATACAAAGCAGTATTTTTTTTCTCAAGTGCAATATTTTACAACTTTAAGTGAAAACTTACATAATGAATAATGAAGAGTAGTGTAATTTTACATTTTTGGAACTATATTTTTAAGAACGTAGTTCGAACTAAGCCAAATCAAGAGTCCTAGTAAATTTCTACCGTACTTGAAGTGCAAAGCGTATGAAAAAGTCGATGAAATCGGCAAATTCTAATGTTTTTTGAAAAACGAATTAATTTCGACATCACTTAAAGCGCTTCACGCGGTAATGGATACTGTTGCGGAGTGAGATGTGGGAGAACGGGAGACAAAATCGAACTTTTTAAAAATAACTCCGCTTTTGGAATAAGAGTATATATTTCTAAACAAACACGAAATTATTTTGAAATAACAAAAGCGTTAAAAAGTGATACAAAGCCATTTGCAAATTATGAACAACGAACCACAGCAAAATGAAGGGTAACAGACTAGAATTTTTATTTAATACCCCATCAAGTTTTTTTTTATTAATGAACCGGGTTTGTATGAAAGTGTGTAGGTAACTACCTACTAGAATGTGAAGGCAAAAGGCTTTTTATACCAAGACCGCTGATAAATGGCCCTAAATGCCCCAATATCCATCATCAACTACCCGTCACAACACCGTCCACGCCGTACCCTGCTTGAACCCCTTGCGCCACTACACCCCGCACGCCGCTGAGCTCCCTGCGTCACTGAACCCCTCGCGCCTCTGTGCTGGTACCTTTACACCAGTGGCGGAACAACGTGGTGCGGGACCCCACCAGGATGGTAGCAGCTTTTAAAATGTCTTAGAAAGTATTAAAAATTCATAGTAATTATTAAGAATTAATTGTAGGCATATTTATTTGCTTATTTCACTGATAATATAAAACGATGCGAGTGCGTTATGGGCGTGTCTGTGTGTAATGTCAATTTTATTTGACTGACGCGAAATTGATTAAACATTTTAAAATATCTAACACTTTTTAGAAAAAATCTTCAATATCATTGGCTATCTGGGGCATAGGGGTCGAAATGTTTTAATAAAATTATCGACTTGAGTCGTTTTCAAATTGGTATATCTTACATTTATAATTAATTTTATGTTCAGTATGTTTGATTAAGTAAAAGTACAAAATCAGAACGGTTTTTTGTTAATGGTGAATTCAGTCTTCATTTCAAAAATCTTTTAAATTTTTTTCGTAGGTCAGTTATAAACATAAGTATTTTTATAAACAATAATTATTAGCCTGAAACACTCATCCAAATTCAAAAAACCTTCCGAGAATAGATAAATGTATAAAGATAAATGTATATATAATATAATTGTTACCCTTTGCGCTATGCACAAAAATCTTGTCTTAAAAACTTTAGTTTATCAATTAATATAAACATAATAATTAAAATCCATAAACACCGTGATTTTAGTGCCAATTGTTTTGGACCCTCAAAATTAAAACTTCAACTTTAGAATAAATAACTGAAAACATGTGTAGGCACTTGTAAAATAATCGTTTATTAATTTGAATAAGATTAAATCTCTTGGGAATTTATCGAATTTATTCCATGGAATGGTGTCGATATTATATTATCGGGGGACCCAAAGTTTGTAATTTGTAAGTTGCGTCACTGTTATATTGGTACCTCCAGACCCGATCGGCCGCAACCCCCGGTGTCGCCACACAAGCGTCAAGACGCCTAAATAAACGCCAATGTATAGCCCATTACCATTATCAACTTTGGCGCACGCATTGCTACTTGCTCTTTGTATGGAGCTTAAACTTTTCGGAATCAAGCGAAGCTTTTAGACTTAGACACTTTGACAAAATACATGACTTGATTATTATTTGACGCCAGCGATGTTGTTTGGCTTTCTTTCTATAGGCTATACATAAGTGTTATATGGCAAATTAATATACAAAAGTAATGTAGGTATCTTTGAAAAAGTTTTTAGTGGGCACTTCAGCGCAATTTTTACTTATTTTTGGCACAGATATCAAATAAAATAAAATACGTGATCGTTAAATGCAGTAACATTGAGAAATGCTGCCATTATTATTTTTATTTTTTATTTACGGTCCAATTACACAGAATACATAATGCGAAATGAAAAAAAAACAAGAGCTACAGAAAAAGAAAACCACATACAAAAACGAAGCAATGACAAAAAATCTACATATCAAATGAAATCAATAGTTTATTTCAAGGAGTGCAATTTCTTAGACTCAACAATATTATATATCCGGAAAAACCTTCGTTTTTCTGGCGCACCGCAAATTTCCGTCGCGTTATACTATTTCCTACTCCATCACCATCATTTCTTTCTATATTTGCTGTTGGAATAACCTTTACCCTAACAAAGGAAGAACTCTTTAAAAACTGATCAACAGTGAAGATGTAATAAGTAGTATATAAAAATGTACTTAAATAACATATTTGCAAATTACATCATTATAAATTACATCGAATCAATTAAAAATTCCTACCGATTTTATCAAAAATATACGAAAGGGTAATATACGATAGGTTAAATAACTTTCTACAAAAAAAAAAGTTATATTCCAAACAGTACGGTTTTAGAAAAAAATCAAATACTCTTTCTGCATGTAATGACCTTATAAATAAACTCAGAACCAACATAGATAGCGGAAATTATGTCATAGCAATTCTAGTAGAACTTCAAAAAGCCTTCGACACCGTGAGTCATAAAATATTGGTTAAAAAATTAGAAAAAACAGGTGTAACTGGTCCTGCTCTTAAACTTATTAAATCGTATCTAAATAACAGAAAACAATATGTTAGTATAGGAGATAAAACAGCCAACTCAATGGCATTAACTATGGAGTTCCTCAAGGTTCCATACTGGGGCCACTTTTATTTCAAATATATGTAAATGATGTATGTCAGTTAAATTTAAACGGTGAAATTTTCTTGTACGCAGACGACACTGCAACTTGGAAATTTTATTAGAAAAATCTCAACTGGATCTCAATATAATAAACAATTGGCTAATTAAAAACATATTAACAATTAATGTTAAATAAACTGGTTACATGATCTTAAGTTCACCAAAAAGAAAGATGCCGATTCATAAGCCATTACAAATAGAAGAAAGAAACCTACGCATTTTAGATAGTGAAAAATACCTGGGCCTATATACTGATAAACACTTGTCCTTTAAACAACACATACAAAAAATAAAAGAAAAAATCATTCCACTAATTGGTGTATTTGGTAGAATAGCTCATCTTTTACCAGCACGCGTTAAGAGGGGCCTATACTTTAGTTTAATCCAGTCCCACCTAAATTACCTAATAGAAATATGGGGAAATACACACATTACATACTTGAACGAATTACAAATAATACAGAATAAAGTTATAAAAAAACTTTTCAATTATAACCCAGACACCCCCACAAAAAAACTATACCAAGAAATGAACTTGCTGAAAATCAGAAAACTGTACGAATATAATATATGTCTATTAATCTACAAAATACAAAATGGACTTATACACACAAACACAGCATTTATAAAAACATCACAAGTACACGAACACTACACAAGATAACAAAACAAACTGTACGAGAACACAGTAAGGACTGAAAGTGGAAAAAGAAATATTGGCCATGAGGGTGTACAAATATACAATATCCTTCCCGATAGCCTGAAGACGGAAAGTCGAATAGGAACATTTAAAAAGAAACTATTCAATATCAAAATGGGTGAGCAGAGTAACAGTGTGTATGGAGATATGTAATATGAGAATGATATGTGGGGTATATAAGTGATGTAATGCGATGTTGAGTGATATGATGTATAATGTAAGTGTTAAAATGAGTTAAGAATAATATGTATGTATTTAGGTTAAAAAGTGAAATAATTATATATGTACTTAGGTTAAAAAGTGAAATAATTTTATATGTATTTAGGTTAAAAAGTGAAATAATTTATGTATTTCTTTAACTTAATAATAAAAAAATAAATATAAAAAAATCCCTTCATACACGGCGTTTAATTTTTGATCAAATCATATTATTTAAAATTATGAATAATGGCTTGAAGTCACCGAGCTCACCGACTTCATAAAATTCCACGTACCGCCAAGAATAACCCCACAGACTTTTTTCATTTGCCGCCAAATATATGATATTTGCAGAAATAACCTCCAATTCCCCATATATGTACACGGTATTAAAACGCAATTTAATAATATAGACATCCTCAACAATAACCTTCAGAAATATCGCATTATATTATATTTCAAAATATAATATAATGCGTATGATTAAAAAATAATGCACAAGTATTAATTGTATTATACATTAAGAGCATCTCCTATCCCCATCCTATCTTCCCCTTCATACTTATTTAATAAATTCTCTTCCTTATATATAAAAATAACAAACCTCAAATTTCTCGAAAATTACTCTATCAGTTTCGCTGAAAATAGCACAGTTTGTTCTTATTAGTGCCGGGAAGGTTTAGAGAGTAGTATGAATGAAACCCAATATGTAAAACCGTACCTATAACGTTTTAATATTATTATGAAAAACATTGAAGCCGCCATGTTTTATTGAGGTTAGTCCATAGATATACCACTTTGGTTAGCCACAGATTACATATTCAAAAGAAGAAGGTTTTTTTTGGTAGAATATTTTCAAAATATAATACACAAGTATGTACCTACTTTAGAACTTTATTATTTAGATGTATTTTGAAAAAATAAATGTATTGAATTAATTAAAATTTGGTTCTTTGTTTAAAGTTAGTAATAGTCGTCAAAAGGCGTTACTTTCCAACTTAAATCATTTATGGCACCCAAACGACAAGGAAGAATTTATAACTTCATAACTTTATTCCACAGTAGCTTAGTGTAAAATAAATCTCCGGTCTTTAACCAACTTTAGCATAATATTTTTTTTTTCCTTAATCTTATTTTTTCCATCTATTTATATATTTGTCTTTGTTAAAATAGCTGCCTGTCTCTTACAAATAAATAAATAAATATATATTTTAACATTTTCATATATATTTATACATTATTTGAATGTTGTTTTCTTGTCAACTTCCTGAGGATTAGATTTATATAAAAGGTTGAGGTCTTTAAACAGTTCGCCAGCTATTTTTATCACGTATATTGAGTTGACGCCCGACTCCGCCATGACAAATGGACCTCCGCCCTCCAGAGTGAGGACCCGAGGAGTATTGCAGAGGCCGTCATTAACGAGTTTCGTACATTTTTTGAAGTGAGATTAAGAATAATTCCGAATTACGTACTTTTGCGCAGCAGGAAATAAGGACGATAATCTCGGCCAGCGGCTCTGCTCCGCTAGTTATCTCTCTCCTTCACTCCCGAGCTGGGATAGGAAGATTAGAAATATTTATCGCTTCCTATGACAGAAGAAGAGGATTAAAAAAGCTGAAAGCTGTTTATGAAAATAAAGCTCCTCCCGCAGGCCCGCCTTGCAAAATTTGAGCTTCTGAATTTCAGGAAGCTCGCGAATAAAGGCGCTTGTAAGATTACCCAAATTGTTGTGCCGAAATGAATAATATTTAAGAAAATAAATATTCAGTTAGAATTGAGTGAAAGAATTTTGAAAACATTGATATTATACAATAGGCTTTATAAAAACGCTGCTTGAATATTGAGAGATTCTACCATTTGAATATTTTGATTCTGTAATGTAAGGCCTTTGAAGGATCCTTACATTTAAATTCCATCTCTATGGTATTATCTGCTAAAAATCGTATTTTAACGGTTCGCATTTTTATGCATGCATTATGTGGCCGGCATCACACGAGTAGGAGTAGATGGGCACTCTAGTATGATTTATAGCGGGCCTTCTAAGTGCTGAAGTAGGTACCGACGATAGATTTTGGGGTCCAAACTTGTGCACATTTTTATGGGGAGGATAAAATATAGGTCCTTAAGTTGGGGTGAGAGAAATCGATCTGAAGAATATAATGCTATACAGTTTAACTTCTCTTATGCATTTAGAATATTCTGTTTTAATATAATAGGTAGATGCTCAGATCGTTTAAGTGACTTATTTTATATAATAACATACAAAATTGTGAAAAAACTCGCCTAGATTACATACGTTTGACTCCAGCGTTTTTACACCTTCACAAGTAAATAAAAATCAATAGTCGTTAATACAATTTTCCAAACAGTGTCATTAGATTCATCGAAGATTGTTGGAGATAAATAACAAAAAAATTTAAAGCTGTGAAGGAGCAAGATTAGGAGACTTTTTTTATTTAAAGAAAGACAAATATTCAATGGTTACAAATAACCTGACAATATTTGAAAATCTCCTATTACCATCACAGTAAGCGGAAAATGTTGTTTGTGTCTTGACAGAGGATTTAGCCAGCTGAGGAATTGAACCAACGACGCCTGGATGAGACTCAGAAGCGAAGCCAAATCAGCCACTGATTCGGGTACATTCCAAACGAGAACTTTTTAACAGCAAAATTTTGTATTTTCTGCAACTAACACAAGCGGTTCTAGCGTCCTCTAATGCATCCTCGGTTAAACTAAAAAAAATATACCGCGGTAAAAGCGAGACACATTCTTTTTCTTACAATTACTGCAATCATGTAATTCAGTGATAAATTTAAGGAGCATTCAATAAAATCAAGCAATGGCATTGTACTGACATAAACTACAACAAATGTTAAAGTAATTTTTCCTTGGAAACCAAACATACCACTAATACGTGTCATAAACTGCCTCAAAAAGTGTTTTCTAATAACCACAGTATTTTTAAATTTGGTTTGTCTATTCAATATCTCATCCCTTTAACATAGTATTTTACGAATGTGAAACTTAAGCATTTTTTCTTTGATTCCAGGTAAGCCGATCCCCTACCACGTGAAAGAGATTGATAGCTGAAAAGGTGAAATTAAACCGACGGATATGTGAGTATAAAAAAATGTGAAAAATTTATTTCCTGCCCTCGAAAAATAGCGGAAAAATAATATGAATTCGCAGAAACAATACGGAATGATGAAAGGTGGGCTGTCTTTAAAGTATCGGGATATAATACGACAAGGGGGTGTTGGGTGATAGGGTTTGTGATTGATTCCACTTGACGGCCGGTCACCTTATCTACGCCGGACACCCACCCCCGAACCCCCTCCCTCTCTGCGCTCCTGTTACTCCGGGTAAAATATATGGATCATAGGACCTTCGCTTTATCAAGGTGTTTTTGTCCAGAAGCGCTGTCATAATGTAATGCTAGAACTTGAAATATAATCTATAGCGGTGATAAATTTAAAGTTATGTATGTATTACACATCAATTTCTCATGTTACATACCTACGTAAATATATAAAATAATTGGCTTTATAAGTAATTTTTAAGCAACCTTAGCATTTTGAAGTATTGTTTTTCATAGAAGGAAAATATACATTTTTTTAAATTTACATCAATATAAATCAATGAAAAGCCAACTTGCCACAGATTATCCATAAGCCGTGCCTACATTATGGCGTTTATAATTAAAAAAAAATTAAAATGAAAATAATTTACATCATAAAACATAAATTATATTTTAGCAAAATTCGCTAGCATTACAATCAATAAATTATTAATTAGATACTAATTAGTTGATTTATAAAGCTGAAAAAATAAAGTAGGGGGTACGCAAGTAATTAGCTTTTTTTTCTAGGAAAATGCTAAGTAGAAAAGGCTTAATGTTTATATCCCTTTTGAGTGCCTTCAATTATGAAGTAGTAGCATTTGGTACCTTTATACAGTATTATGTGCCGTGTTTGTTAATATTCCAGATAAACGGTAATTTTAATTTCCGCTTGTACTCTCATTCATTCTTTTTTTCTTCCAAGGATTTCTATGTTACCGAAATGATGTTGAAGAAATAAAATACTTTGGTACATAATAATAACTGTCATATGTATTAATTGTTTTTGTGTTTAATTCGTAGTACTTAATTTTTTTTTTTTTAATATAATGTAAATCAAATTTAATAATGTTATTATTAAGTTCTGCAAGTATTTTTAGTTTAGGAACGAATGATCCTAATATAATATTAATTAATAAAGTAAGGAAAATTATATACTCACCGCTTCTCAGTATGTATATATACATAATCAAAACAATAAAACACATTTAAATAAATCAATTATGAAAATATTTCCAGTTAAATACGAGTAAACACATTATAAATGTGAAAACCCCACAGAATTCAGAATTTTAATTGTTTTCTAACTAAATCGGTTTAACCGATAATAAATCATTACCCATCCAAATTTAAAAGGAGTGGGAGTTAATTAAATCATATAAATAAGTCGTCACAATGTGGATTAACCACAGTTAAATGGCCTTAAGCGCCGAAACAGCTGTCACAATAATAAAAACTAAAAATACCTTGCAGAACTTAATAATAACATTATTAAATTTGATGAATGGTAATATGCACACTACACATTCATATACTGGAAGCTCTGCAGTTAAATAAAGAAAGAAACATTTTCCATGGAACATTTGATAATAATATTTGAATAAATATAACAACTTTAAAGCTTCACTCAACTTAAAACTGCAAAGCTGAAACATTATGGCCCCAACTTCTGTCATTTAAAACTTTTTAGACGTCAGCTGATGAAATTTATGGAAGTTTAACCTTCTCATAAATAATAATTTCGCCTCTATGTTTTACGTCTTTCCAACACAATAACACTTTTTGTGTGACTCATGAACTCGATAAAAAAATAAAAAGGGATGTTTTACAGTGCATTATGGAATAATAAAGTTTTCATGGAATACGTTTGCACTACGGCATTATATGCAATAGTGTTTCCACGTGTCCCAATACGATTCTAAATATTTCCCAGGTGCAAGTGCATGACTCAAGTCGATTGTAAAATAAATGTATTATACAGATTTAGTTTTTAATACTAAAATATGTGTATTTTATATCTACGAATCTATTTCGTCGTGTTCACATTGTTGCAGTCCGAATATTGAATTTCGCCAATTCACGTGGAGGAGCGGGTGATTTTTTCAAATTTGCGCCCCAATTACGTTTCGCGCATGTAAAATAGCTATATTTTGTGAATGTGAATTAAAATGAATAATAAATGTTTTGTGCAAACCACTATACAATATATGAATATAGCTTGCTTCATCAGGGTACACAGTATAAACACTAATAAATAATGACAAGAATAGACAAATAATAAAAATAGACAAAATAATAACTTAAGAATAAATAAATTACAAACATAAGCAAAAATTTATAATAAATTATGAAAGTAGGTAAGTAATTAATAAAAAATGTGAAAAATATTTCTAAAATAAACATTTAAATATTAGAAATCAATTATTTAAAAAATAAACTCAATGAAATAACAAGATTTGTTATAACAATTATTTTGTTTATTAATTCTAAATATAGATATTATTGAGAAAATAAATTTAATAGATGGAAATTAAATAAAAAAAGTTGATTATTAATAATATTTAAATGACTCTTAAAAATTTTATAATTTCACATTTATTTAATTTTTTGTGAACCAGTTGCGTTCGTATGTAAAAAATGAATACTTTCCAAAAAAATGATTTGTTTCCAAAACATGGTTGGCAAATTCGGAATAATTATTATTACTTAAACCTTAGGTGCTCCTTAACTCTACTATTGCTTATTATTTTTAAAAAGCTGAGACTTTCTTACCTTGCAATGAATCACTTTTGTAAAAATTAAGACACATTTGTGAAATCTGCGATAATACAAAAAACAAGTGTATTTTTTTTAACTCTTGCATCCTTTTGATGGATTAGTGAGAATTTCAACATCATAGCTTTTGTGTCATCCCCCCGAATATTCGTATGATATCACATTTGCGCAGCTTTTATATTAAAGTTAGGTGACGGTGATTTGTACATGTTTTGTATGACAAATAATTCCTTCCTTTTTTTTTTAAATTTCCACGAACAACAATTCATTTATATTTAGTTAAAATGCAATTTTTTCTCACCGTCTATTTCATAATTTTTATAATTCAGCCGGATTTCCAGCCATATTTTTCTGAAAACTGCGATTTTTTTGCGAGATATCAGATTAAATTAAATTAAAAAATAAATAACCTAAATTAATAAATAACCTCCAGTATGTTTAAGATACCCGTTAGGTACCCGCAATGAAGACACACATTCCAATAATGTAAATATCTACCCGTTTCCATAATATTTATGCGAATAGGATTTCATTTGCACATCCCACGCTTCAAATTGTAAATGACAAAAACCTCAAAACCCAAAGGAATCACAACGAATTCTCTCAAGTACCCACGTAGTCGCTTCCAAATTTAAAGGAATATCCTTTGTCATTCCATCCCTATTTGATTTAACACTTCATAGGAGAAACAGGAACGCTTTTATCTTCTTTAAATGCTATCAACTTTGTCTAAATAAGATGATAACAACTTACCAGTTTCGTTCCCTCTTGTCATCATCATCATGTCTGACGTTTGATCTCCCGGGAGAGGGGGAAGTAGAAGGGTGAGAGATTGTGTAGCAAAACTGGAATTGAATTTCTCTCGGCGCTAACAAATAGTTGTAAGCGCCTTACAAAGGAATAAAAGAAAAGATCGTCTTATAAGAGATATTTGCACTTCTCGTTTTTAATGGATATCGTTTTCTTATTAGGTAGGTAACCTGACATCACTTCAAATTGACAAGAAAACATGTAGGTTACATTCAATTTATTTTCTCCAGTAAGTTGTAAAAATAACAAGTTGACACTAACACATACTATCATATTTCACAAGATAAATAAAATAATATTTTTGTTTTTCGGAATAAACAAAACATGATAAACAGAATATTGTGATGAAATAAAAAGTGATAAAACAGAATAAAGATAAAATACATCATTCATAAAACAGAAGAGTGAAAAAGCAGAGCAATGATATAGACAACAGTGAAAAAACAGAATAAAGATAAAATACATCATTCATAAAACAGAAGAGTGAAAAAGCAGAGCAATGATATAGACAACAGTGAAAAAGCAGAATAATAATAAAGAGAACAGTAAAAAAAATAGACCAATGAAAAAGAGAATAGTGATTAAACAGAACGGTGAAAAAGTAGAACAATGGTAAAATTAAAAATATGTATTTTTATCGTAACTCGCATACAATATATATAATATTAGTCAGGTTAGGTTAATTTTATTCAGTGCTCCTTTCTTTGCTGTTCTGTTTATTTGTGCTCGGCTTTATCATGGAACAAATAATGATTGTAATATCCTACCTACTATTTTCGTAAGTACAGAATGGAGGCATGCTGAGTAGTCTTCTAAATCTTCACGCTATAGACACGGGTCTTAGAAACGTGTACTGTCTCGGTACGGCGGAATGATTTATGCAAATAAATGCAGAATTTCGTTGCCAGTCACTGCTTGCCAAGCCGAGATAAGTCCAGGAAGTCTTCCAATTCTGTTACACATCTAGCTCATATTCCTCGGTGAAAGGCAATCTTCCTGTTCTGGTAGAGATATTTATTTAATCATGTACCAATGTCCAAATGAATTTTAACATATTATAATGAAACAGATTTAAATAATTTGTTCATACAAAAAGAAACGATGAGTCAGAAATTTGTAATTTTTGGTATTTAAAAAAAAAAGAATCCCAACTGCTCTCTACTCAGTAGTTAGTAAACCTGAGGCAGTGGGAATATGGTAATCCCATTTGGGGAATGTTATGAGATTGAAGGGAGTGATAAAATAAATTGAGATGAGCAAGAGGAAGATTGGGAAATACTCGTCTTTTCAGATCTGGTCACCAAACACACCTAAAGTCATTTCAAACGAATGTTTCGATTCTTATTTGTGGTCTGTCTTTCACCGGGACGATACTAAAGGTATTTCTGGTATTACTTATATATAAAGATCGTAAAATTTCGCATTTGCAGTAATGAGAATTTTTGCAATTTTCACGATAATAATGCAAAATTCGTCATTTTCGAAAAAAGCAATATAATAAAATCAAAATATTTCTTGGTGTATAGTTTTGACAAACCTTGATTAGCCATAAAATGGAACGCAGATAACTTCACGCCGAAACCGCCGCATGTTGTTATCCATTTCTAGATTCGGTGAAATTAAAATTATAAAAATAATTTTGAAAAAAAAAATGAAAAAACGACGTCATTTTTTTCCTACAAAATACTAAAATATAAAATATCACAGCTTTTTCCAAAAATAACACGTTATTCTCAGGTCCCTGCTTATATAATATTTCTTGTTTCCGGAAAGATGTTCCTTATTCTGTGGTAGGTAGGTAGGTGGGCAGTAGGTAACCAAACAAAGAAACCTCTTTGTTTTAAGCAAACTGTGAAAACAAGACTGATCGTTCGCCTTGCTTTGTATTTTTTCTACTCCCATTCAAAACAATTATCAATTACGTTAATTGGCGAGGGAATCAAAACAAGGGTCGGGATTAATTACAACTGTAAAATTTCGAAATGAGACCATAAAAATAAATTCCTAGAAAACTTATAATTGCTTACTTGAAAAAAAACCGATCCGTTTTTGGGAAACTTCCAATTTAATTAAGTAATTAACGTTAAGTAGTGTGATCGTTCTTAGAGAAATAATTATCTTTCTTGACTTTGCAAGTAAATAAAAGTTTAAGCCTAAATTTCAATTAAGACTTAAAAACTTAAAGAAATGGGTTTCCTTTTTTTTTATAAATTTGAATAATTGCATAAACGAGTTTGTTACTTATTATGGAATTCCAAGTTATTTTAATATATATCGTGTTAATTAGAGCATGCTGATGACATAATCTTCTTAATGCGGGTAATGATAGACGATTAATTTCATTTATTTCAGATATCTATACTTTTCTTTAAATTCAGATAACCCACTAAATTCGTTTTTTGCGTCCATGTCCTAAAACTAACAATAAAAACATATGCGTAATATTAATATGGGTAAAAACTTCCTTCTTCTTTTGGCGTTGATAACATTTTAAAAAACTAATTGTATAAAAGTATCTGTCTAGCATTACCATCATCAGTAGAATATGATATATATGTATGTATATTATCCTCAAACTCAGAGGCATTCAAATACTCGTACAGCTGTGATATATCATATACAAACTCGCCCCTCTGTTGTTCAATATCAGGTTATATTCTGATTTTTGAAAATATTAACATTTTATATCACACATAAACACATTGTTGTGTTAATTATCACCGAAAACAAGGGCAAAAATTATTACATAAATTATTTTAAAATGTAAATATGTTAGTTGTAAATCTCTATTCCTAAACCATAGATGTTAATGATTCAACAATATTATTTAAAAGATTCACATGTTCATAAAAGTGTTTGTCACTAGTTTTAAGCCACTAGTTACAGGCCTTAGTTGTAAGTCGCTAGCTACATACAAGTCTTAGATGTAAGTCACTAATTATAAATTTGAATTAGGTATTTTCTAGTTATAAATCTTAGCTGTAAGCCATTAGTGATAAATCTAAGATGTAAATTATTAGATATAAGTCTACGTATATATTAATTGTTTTTGTGTTTAATTCGTAGAACTCCATTTTAAAAAAAAAATTTAATGTAAATCAAATTTAATAATGTTATTATTAAGTTCTGCAAGTATTTTTAGTTGTTATTATTGTGACAGCTGTTTCGGCGATTAAGTCCATTTTCAAACTGTTTAAACGCCGAAACAGGTGTCACAATAATACAAACTAAAAATACTTGCAGAACTTAATAATAACATTATTAAATTTGATTTACATTAAATTTAAAAAAAATAATAATAAGTCTACGTTATAAGGTATAGGTTACCTAATTTGTGTTGTAAAATGAAAACGGCCCTATAGAAATAATCCATTTATTATTTTTATTATGACTTCGAATTTTTGTGTCGAATATGTAAACTGTCAAAATATTGATAATCTCGCCGGTTAATTTAAGTAAAACCGGAACTAAGTAAAAGATTCGGCTTTTTTACAAAAACCGAAAATTTTTGTAAAGTACTTTTTATAAAGTTTGACTCTTTTTATAAAGGTTTTGTAATTTGCTTACCGCTTAAATGTAGATGGCAGTGAAACAAAGCTGGTGCCAAAATCGGTGTCATGTGACCTTTGCCTCCAGCCGTCGAAGTCGTAATTAGGTCAAATCCAATAATTCTGACGTCAGTGTGTTTTCCATATTTTTGGTGAAATTGATCAAGTATTTTCAAATATTGACATTATTTTTTAAACAGATGACCAATTTCATTAGCCTGTCTGGGGCCTAAGAGTCGAACGGTCTTATGTAAATTGGTGATATCAGTTTTCTTTCATTTCGGAATAATTTATTTTTTTCAATTCAGCGGTTCCTGATAGTTACTACCCAGTTTCACTCGGTTCTAAACACTGCTTTATCTTCATCTTATAGAAAAATACGAAATCAGATTTAGCGTTTATATTTTCATTTTTAATAATCAAGGCGGTATTGTTTTGTAGGATGCTATTTAGAGAATTAATATTTTTAAAACAGTTCAGGTGTTCTTTTTGAATACATTTTTATTATACCTTTTTGTGTACAAATTTTGGAGAAAAAAATTGACATATATTTGAATCGACGGGTGGGCAAAAAATACACCTTAATGGCAACCAGTCTTCCTGAAGTTACCTAAAAAAAATACCAAATATGTTCGTAATTAATATTTATTGGTATAAATTATAGAAACTTATAAATCTGATTATAATATTTAATCATTGATGAAGACAATATTAACATATCTCAAATGAAACACGAAACAGAAAAAGACCCATCTGTCTTGTCCCAGGGTTGTCTTGTCATCGGGACAAGTCCCAGACAATTCCTAGATGCGACTGATACCTTTTTTTATTTTCTGTGTCGTCTTCTGTTTCATGTTTCATTAAAGATTTGTAAATATTATCTTCCTTCAATGATTAAGAATTCATAATCTTTGTTAGTTTTGTGGTCGTTGGTAGCAAATTCAACCATAAGTTTATTTTTTCCACAAAAAGGTGGCAATATAAACATTTTATTCAATTTTACTACATGTTTTACTCTAATCCGAGAAAAAAGGCATCAACCCAATTCTACTTCCAGCGTTATGAAAACAGTCTACCGAAGGTATATACCAAATGTGAGCTCAATCGGCCAAACGGTTATCGAAAAATCATTGTTGACAATTTGCTTAACATAGTTTTGAGAAAACGGCGTTTAACGTTTTCTTGAGGTTTAAATGCAATTATTGATACTTGCTGGTAAATCGGAGAACCCAGAGCCATTAAAAGCTTCTTCCTCTCTCCCGTAAAATGGATTGTGGTCTGAAAGGGTTTATCCTCTTCAGTCCTAGCTTCTTGTTCCCTTTACGTTTTTGTTATGTCTTTCCTTCTCACTATTTCTCAGCTACTCGAGCGGATGCATTTCGACCGCGCTCCCCGGCCATAATCATTATAAGTTCTACTCTCTATCAGTTACCTGTTCTATTTTTATGAATATACATCTATTCGGTTTGAACAGGGTATTATTTCATTTATTTAAATTATTGAACAACAGATTACTCATCCATCTACAGTACAAGATTTTTCAACATTTGAGAAGATAGGTACTTACACAAAGAAGTTTTAAGGTTATTTGAAGGGTAAATAAATGTATCTACTGTTTTATAAAAAAATAATTCAATAACTCTTTTTCATGCTATGCTATACTAAAAGATCTGTTCTGCCGTGTGGTATCTTGAACAAGTTGTGGCGATGACTACGGCTGAACTTTTCAGGCACGTGTAAGCCATAGTATTCTAAGAGGAATGGGCTATCAATAATGTTATGCACTATTTTTTTTAAGTGAATATTTAAAAAAAATGTTTTTAACCTTTGTACCTCGTTTGTGTGAATGCACGTATCAAAAAATTAATTCATAAATTAAAAATAAAAATATTGAATCTAAGTAGGACAGAATAATAAAATTCACAGTACCTATTCAAATAGATTTTTTTAAAAATTATTAGTATTCTTGTACCTCCTTAATTGGATATTTTGAAGCTATATAACCAATAATGGGAAATGATTTTTTAGCTGAAAATATTAATGTTGTACAAAAAAATCGTGTGTTAAATTTGAGAAATTTTATGAGTTCAGAACTTACTTACTTACGTTTGGACGGTTTTAGTGAGCAAACGCATTTGCTTTACAGCTAAAAATTCGAAAATAAGGTACTTCAGCCAATAATGCGACGTTGATAAAACAGGTTGTCAACAATTTGTATAAAAAACATTGAGTTTACCGCGTAGAGCCAGCGATATTCTCCAATATGTGTCTAGAACCGGATCAGGGGATAAGTTAGAGAGGAGGGGAAGGAGATGAAACAATACCCACGTGACGTGGTAAAGAGTGTTGTATCCTGAATGGCAGCTCTCTAATGTTCTCCACTCTCCAGTCTTTACTCTTATCGCCGATAAACCTTTCTCCTCTGTGAAACACGTCCATCAAACGAATTTCCAGTAAGCCGCGTTTTTTACTTATTTTCTTCTCTTCATCTCTCGCAAACTGGAGCCATGCCTCAGTGGAGTCGGATACGTTTTCAGAAAGTTCAACCTCTTTCAGAAATATTCAATTCTATCGAATATTTGCGACGTGATGTGTCAGATTGACTACAGATGTTTCAGAAGTATTTTTAAATTTAGAAAAGCACCGAAAAAATGCTTCTTTTTTGGAGAAAGTCAACACTGAGTTGATTTACAATGCATTTAAAATAAAACAGTACCTTTGAATGTATCACAAATTTATTTTATTTTATCCTTACTGGTGTCGTTTGCTAATATGTATTGAAGATTCACCAAGACAAAGCATAAAAAAAAATGTTAATAATTATATTTTCCTGGAGAGCAAAAAGCAGCATTATTTGGTTTGGGATCATAGTTAAAATAAAAAAAAAGTTATTTTCCAACGAGTATATCGTCGTTAATAGGAAAATACCTCTTTTGTGGTTGACCTTACGAATTTTTTTAAAATTTTTGTAAAATCCAAAAAAATGTTATTTGTGCTACAAGTGTTAAGGTTTTTATTTGTGATTTATAACACACATTGCTGTATCTAAAACAGTAAATTTGTAACTCTTCAAAAATCAGTTTTTAGTTCCTCTTGAACAATTAACAATTTTTTTTTATTGCGTACCGGTTTTGCTTATGCACAATTTGTCTAAAGGTTCTCATTTCCCTTCTCATGAACTGACTCTGCCACTTTCACATCAGGGTTGGTTTCACAACTCCAATGTAGACTGCTAGCCTCATATTGGTGATCGTTGTTTTTCTTAATCTGGAATGAATGAAATAGATAAAAATGTCACTCCTTTGAGCAAAGGCGTGCCATTCCATATAGGGAAATAATGACTGCCTGCCCTACCTTACTTACATGAACATATAAATAATATAAAAATAGGCAACACATTCTTGCAAGAAATCAATCTTCACTTTCAAAAATACACGCCAAGTACCAATCACAAAACGCAGCGTCGCGCGCACCACGCCACCCTCACAACTATAACGTGTGAAATGCAGGAACTAAGTATGCAAAATTATGTACACATAATATTCAAATGTTCACTGTATTCTATACTTTCAAACGTACATATATAGGTACATGCACGTCTATGGACAACTAGTTTATGGTATTATCGAAAAAAAAAACAGTGCTTTTCGGCAACGCCAGCAAATGTAGTTATCATTGCCATCTGTTGGTACATCTATTAATTAGAACAACTTCGCTTACAAAATAATGAAATATCAAGAGAGCATTCTTTAAAAAAATTCTGTGCTTTTATTTAGCGGATTTTTTTTGTATATTTTTATATCAGATTATGATATGACCTGGAATGTGGATAAATAAAGAGGTTTTTTGGATATTTGGTGTGGCTTAGGTAATCCCAACCAACATCAGATACAGCCAGCAGCTTAGACATTCTTAATGAAAACTTACCCAAGGGCTGTTCGTTATCTGGGATATTTTTTTTGAAATATCATTTTTCCTACTGCCTATCATCAATAGAATTATTTTTTTATATCATTCACAAACTATTGATTATGTCGTCATCACTTTTTTTTATGCTTTCCTCACCCTAGCCAAATCTGCCTATAAAATTGTATCATATATTTCCAGTACAATAATAAAACGTTTCGAAAATCATTTGATCTTTTTATTCAAAGCGAATTTCAACCATTAATCACATAAATAACTAAAATAATACAATTTTGCCACAACGTATTGTATATTTTCCTTTGCAAATAATAAAGCCTCGAAATTTAGATGATATTTGAATTTGAAATGTAATTAAACCATTAATCACCAAAATAATTTAAAACAACAAGAAAGGGTTGAAGTAATTTAACCTCGAAAGTATTTGCAAAAGAGAAATGTTAAAAAAAATTTACAAGGAAATTTCAATAGGCAATAGAAATTTTCCTTGAAAATAAATGATAAATTCGCAATTCGTGGAAACAGTTTTTCATTAAAAATGCTTTATTAGAATACTTGTCGAAAATGTGTTTTTTTTTTTAAATAATAAGAAAATTCCCTTTTTAGAGTCTTAAGACTCTTAAATTTTTAAGTGACGTAAAGTAAAATCTTTTTTTTTTTCAAAACATTTCAATGGACAAGACTTATATTGTTTGTTTGTTAGTAAAGATTTACCGAGAACAATTATTTTTTCATTCAACGGAAACACAGCTAAGATTAAAGCTGGACCATAATTTGAGCTGCCCCCTTTGAAAATAGCTACTAATCTATCTTCCTAAATTGCTGAAAATATCTCCGGGATGCAAAAATAATGTGGCGAGGGTAATTTTTTAAAGTCAAAGGCAACTGTTGCAATATTTTGGTTTGGACAGCTCACAGCTTATCGCTTTAGCAGTGAATTTTTTCCCCTCTGAAGGCATTTTTCAGGTTTTTAATGTAGATTTAAAATTTCCAGTTATATTAAAATTAACTTAAATGCACATTTAAATATAGGTTCGTATTAAAATGAATCGTGGAGAAATTCATTTGATTCTAAAATTTATTTTATAGAAATTAAGAGGCAACCCTTAAAGATTAACATTAAAATACACCCCAATATAAAACGACAATGGATAGTGCAGATCTTTTCAAAAAGAAAATTCTGCAGGTAAAGGACGTTGCGTGTGAGTACACAACGTGGGATAGAAAACAACTATATGTATTTTTATCTGATTTTAATTTTAACATGGGTTTTTCTTATTTTATGAAAGGAATAATATATGATTCGATTAATTACTAATTCAAATAATTATTTACATTCACAAGGTACTTGTGACAAAAGTCGAGTAGGTCGGTTACCCGTTTTTAGTATCCACCTAAGACCATCTGTTTACTATCTGAGCGTCCCACCCATCAGGCTATCAAATTCCTTGATAGCTGCGGGTATCTTTAAGTTTATTTAAGTGTTACTATTATTTTAAGTCTATCCTCACTGTAACAAAACTATACTACTGTTTTTTTTTTTTATATATTTCTTAATTTGTTTTAAATTCTAGTATCTCTATAACAAAACTGTTATGCTGTTTTCAAATTTAAAAAAAAAACTTTTTAAAGCTTGTGTACATTGATCACAACTTGCATGCACCCATAGTGTTCTAATTTTGCGCTAAATTTATATGATTGTTATTTATTGTGGTATTTTATAATATTGTTGAAATAAACTCCTGCTGACAAGCTCCCTGCAGTGGCTTAGCGGGTACAAGTTCCCATTGTATGTTATTAATATTATACAATAAAAGATACAAGTAAAAATAAAATAAAATCTCGAATTTCTAAATATATTTGTTGGCTACCGGTTTCGTTTATTCTAATGTTTCCTTAAAAAAAATATCACGAATAAGTATCGGGGCAGCATAATATTATCAATTTCGTCATACGTTTTCAGGATGAAGGGCGATCAATTAAAACGAAAACTTTTAGGAAGTACACTCGCATTACTCGCGATAGTTTAGAAGCTACGATGCACACCGTCTTCCATCGATGTAACTCTGGATTCTACCCTAAGGGGTCATTTTTATAAGCAAAGAAACAAAACCAAACACACGAATAAATGTTTTATTTAAAAAAAACATTAACAGTTCAACATGAATATATATAAAGATAACATAGAGCAAAGTAAATAAAAGCACTGATGGATACCAGTTCGAGCATGAATGGCGAAACGGGAGCTATCATTTGAGGTTTTTGTTGCAGGAATAAGGATTGCAACCCAACACAAAAAAAAAATGACGCCGTAGAGAAGATTTTCAAGAAATAGACAACAAATATCTGACTTCTCAAAATCGTTATGATTACGGGGGAAAACTCAAAAAGTTTTCTTAATTTGAATGTAATCTGAGGGTTACGATTCAATTGCTGGTGATTTCAAGTCTAAATTTGCATCGACCCCTCCATCCGATTCGAGTTCGGAGTCGAGTCGTTAAAAAATAAATAAAATAAATTTTGAGCGGTCATAAATCCAGTGGGAGAAATCAGATTTACAGTCCGTAAAAATTGCCGTTGGAATTTCTCGATACTAAATTGTGATCAGCCATCGCGACCACTTTTTACTGCTTTTACGTTTTGTCCCCGCGGGGGTAGAACGGAAGATATAATGATAAGATTTACAGCATATTGATGGGACTTCCATTAGGGATATTGTTTTGTTGTATTTATGGCTCCACTAAAAATAATGAATCATTGAAAGATCGATGCAGATTGTCGATGTTATCATTATAATGGAATAATGCGCACTTCATCTCTGATTACTTTCTGGAAAGGGGGTGTAGGGGGTACATTAAAATGAAAGCATCAGAACTTTTATGGATAATGGAAATAATGTTATCAAATAATATAACTCCACATTCGGCTTTGTTTCTTTATGATTTTGATTACGTGTCCAGTACCTGCTAAGAACGGTTTCTTTTACTTTACATCTGTCTTTGGCTGAATTATAATTAAAGTATGTTATTCTCATAACACGCTGATTCTCGTAGGATGTATCTCTGCTCTGAAGTCCTTGATCTATTATCTAGTCCTAGGGTGAAAGTCTTGGCGTTATGGTGAATAAATTGAATAGACTAGTAGTGTTGGCGCAGATTAGGAGCCGCATCTGGGCTGGAGCACCAAAATACCCGAAAACCCTGCTTGATTCTTTGCAAAAGAAGGCGGTCCGTCTGATTGATAATTAATTGTTTACAGACCGGTTGCTACCTCTAATGCCAACTAATGAAGGTATTCTACGGGTATTTTAATGGAGCTTGCTCGAAGAAGCTAGCAAAATTGATCCCCAGTGGATGTACGCGAAATTCGACGGATACGAGCGGAACACTGGTTTACAATTAATGTTCATTTTTGTTCAAGTAGGCTCGCACGTGGAACGAGCTGCTGGCATTTGTTTTTCCTCATTCATGTAATCCGGGCCTCTTTAGACCCGCTTTCATAGACCCATTCTTACACCTGGCTCACAATGCTGCCCATCTGGGGTGTGATATAGTTCACCTGTCTTTATACCATACAGATCGGGGTGCTTTTCTGAAATGTAACATTAAATAAATTTGGGCTTTTCTGATCTCGTTAGACAAAACAACTTCTTGTTTACACTTTATAATATATTGGTTTGATGTAATAAAACAGTAAGTGCTCTAATGAGGCTATAATCTCATGTCTTTAAAGTAGATGGTGAATATTATAAATGTGAGATTTCTGGAAGAAGAGAAGGCAGAATTGCTGTGTTGACGTTATCTATATACATTTGACAACATGGAAAGGTACGAGAAACATGACTTGCAGTTTAAAAGTGAATTGTCTATTGTCGGCTGCATTTGCACCGAGTTAAAGCTATAAGAGTGGAGCTATAAAACTAAATTGAAGTGATTAAAACAAAGAATAACATTGAATTAAAAATATGTATTATTAAAATGGTAATCTTGCCATGAATCCTGAATAAAAGAAGTTGCCAAAATTGAATACCCACAGACTAAAATCGATTAAATTTTTTGTCAATTATTAATTATTTTAAGAAGACGCTTAATATATACATTAAAAAATATGTAGATATATTTTATAGAATATTTTCTTAGTCCTCCTCACTAGGAAATCTTTTTCTGAGGCAAATTAGGTTTTGGATAGAGGGTTTTTAGGGACTTTACAACTTCAATTTGTGGGTTATGTATTTTCAGAAACTTCTATGACGATGTTCTTAAAATACTAGTCCAATAATTGATAAGCCTTAAGCAAGTTTTGCTGAATTAAATTAATTTGTTTAATACCAGCAATGACGTGAAATCGAAAGAATCTGAATAACTGAGCCTAACCCAAGAATAATGAGCCATTGAAAAAAACTAAAGATTTTTTGATAAAAAATTTTTTTTTCATAAATTTTTGAATTCCTTTTTATGTAACAATCGCTCTACTTTGAAAAATTGTTTCAATCTGACAAAATTACACCTTTTAGTAGGATAATTAAATAATTCCTTCAAAAGATTGGTATTCATTTTATGGCATCATTATTAATAAATGAATTAAAAAATTACTTTGTATTCACCACTTATTATAGAATACTATACTCGTATATTCCTGATGAAGAAATCATTGCTTTCGAAACATGTTGATATCTGTTTATATTAATAAAATGGTGAATACAAAGTAATTATTTAATTCATTTATAGATAATTAAATGTTCATTTTCGAATTCAACGCACAAAAATTAATAATTCGTACGCGGTGAAAAATTGCACGCAGCCTACCTTCAGATATATATCAACGCGTGCCACTGTATTCTAGGTAGGAGTTTGTTGTATAGCTTTATAGCAAGGTAGTATTAGACTTATGTACATTTAGCTTGTCTATTAGCTTTTTTCTGTGGTATTATGGTTACGTGAGGTGTTTGCTTTTATTTCTTCGCGATGATGAATCAGAATATTTTCGTCAAAGATTTTTTGTATACTTGGAACGTCGAACTGTTAAAAGATTTCCCATGATGTTGCACGCATGAGGTGCATATTCCTATGAAGATGGAAGGAATTACCTACGCTGAGTACTTATTGACTTTGGCTTCTGAAAATGATTCTTGATGAACTGACTTCAATCAATTATATATATAAATAAGTAAGTAATAATTATAATAATATTTGAATCATTTGCATAGGACTGTTTTTTATTTGTGAAAAATCACCTCGATCAACTATTTATTAAATTATTATTTATCCACATTAAAAAAAAAGTTTTACAATCCATTTATTAACCTCATTAAGGCTAAGCCAGGACTGAGGATAACAGTGAGTTTATTCCATCGAAATAATCATCATTAGTACCCAGAAATTTACTATCTTTTCTCATGCGGCCGAAAGAGGTCTAAGGTAATTTATTTTTCACAGGTAACTACAATATCTTCAGTTACTACTGCCAGGAACAGATAAGTTGGTACATATGTAATTTAATGGTGTACAAGTTACAAAAAAAAATGTGGAAAAAATGTTTCTTGACTAATGACAGTGACAAAAAATATACTTAAAAATACATCTTTAGAAATTATCTAGCCGCTCCCGTTTCTTCTATCGGTTTTCAGAAAAAAAACTTAAAAATATACTTAAAAATACATCTTTAGAAATTATCTAGCCGCTCCCGTTTCTTCTATCGGTTTTCAGAAAAAAACTTTAAAATATACTTAAAAATACATCTTTAGAAATTATCTAGCCGCTCCCGTTTCTTCTATCGGTTTTCAGAAAAAAAACTTAAAGATATACTTAAAAATACATGTTTAGAAATTATCTAGCCGCTCCCGTTTCTTCTATCGGTTTTCAGAAAAAAATACATGTTTAGAAATTATCTAGCCGCTCCCGTTTCTTCTATCGGTTTTCAGAAAAAAATACACGTTTAGAAATTATCTAGCCGTTTCCGTTTCTTCTATCGGTTTTCAGAAAAAAAACTTAAAAATATACTTAAAAATACATGTTTAGAAATTATCTAGCCGCTCCCGTTTCTTCTATCGGTTTTCAGAAAAAAATGCATGTTTAGAAATTATCTAGCCGCTCCCGTTTC
Organism: Halesus radiatus; assembly: GCA_022606495.2. Taxonomy (NCBI): domain Eukaryota; kingdom Metazoa; phylum Arthropoda; class Insecta; order Trichoptera; family Limnephilidae; genus Halesus; species Halesus radiatus. Next base: position 95,219 of record JAHDVE020001111.1, on the reverse strand, counting down.
TTCTATCGGTTTTCAGAAAAATATACATGTTTAGAAATTATCTAGCCGCTCCCGTTTCTTCTATCGGTTTTCAGAAAAAAAACCGCCATTAATTTGAATCAAAGACGCGTCTGGAACAAACCAAACAGTTTTTACTCTCGGAAAAACGTTCCCTTTGATTCTAGTCTCACGGGGTGACAGGTCAACCCCAGCAATAGCGCCTTACCCCCGAAAGCTCCGCTGAAACCTCTCATTCTATTACGCAAGTCGCTTGTGTGAAAGAGGGAGAGGTTGCAACGGAGCTATCAGCGGTACGCCTTTACGAATGTTCCGCACTAATGATCCGCTAATACTTGCCGGCTCCCTCGGTCCAAAGTGATTCCGGATTTAAAGAACAAACGGCGGGAAATGCGGGGCCAGTTCTGGGAGGTTTCTGGGGTGGTGAAGGAAGAGGTTAGGGGTAAAAGGGGAAAGGGGAAAGGATAGGGTGAAGATTAACTGTCACTGGAAGGATGACTTATTAATCCCAGATTGGGAGTGTTTCATGAAATGATCCTACATATCTTCAGATAAAATAAATACCTTCTTCCGAAACTGTTGGTATCCATATAACTCATCGTATTGAATTTTATACCATCGTTACTAAGATGCCATTAAGGTGAGAAGATATTACACATCGTGTTTCACATTTGAACTATGAAGATGCGACTTATACCTTTGTGTTTTCTGTGTCTTTTCTGTGTCATATTTCATTATGAGATTTGTCAGTATTATCTTAAGTGATTAAATAAACCTTTCGTTTTACTTGCGCTGTAAAGGATACCGTTCTGGCCATATTTTACCGTGGATGATCTGTCATCCTGAGCATCTAAAAAACATCATCTAGATTTTTCACATAAAAAGAAGTAATGATTCTATAGTGTTTCAAAATCGGCCACATAATGTGACTCCTGCCACATATCTCAAGAATCAAATTTTGACAGCCTGAACCTCAGAGTGACCTGCATCATTAATCATCAACATCTTACGTCAAAATTGGGGCGACACATTGTTAGCAATTCTAACAATATAGTTTTTACGTTTAGCTATGCAAAATCTTTATTATTACACCTATTGTCTAAGAATTCTGTAACCGTAACTATTATTTGTGTATTTGTAGGCTACGTTTATTTTTAAATCGTTTATGGGAATGAATTAAAGTTTCAAAAACTAAAAATCTCCTGGAAAAATGAGCTCCTTACACTTCACATGGTTAAAAAAGATGTTTGAAGCCAATTTCCAGATAAGGGGAAAAGAATTATGGAAATAGGAGTGATATATCCGGTCCATAAATTTAAAACAATGGAGCGTAACAGATAAAGAGGCTGACTTTCTTGAGTTTTCCTTTATAATGGTTAAAAACTCTTAATTATATTTCACGTGGTAACGAAAAGGATATAATTTAAAATTTCGAAAGCGGACCTATTAATATGAAACTTAATGGAAAGAGTGATCCCTAGTTGAATTAACTTTTTTGATTGAAATTTATCATTTCACCGAAATCATTATGTAAATTTAACATTTCTTTTCAAGTTCTGAATAATTTTATAAATGAGAAAGGCTGTATTGAAATGAGACACTTAAACAATTAAAATCAATACAAAGTTCTGATACAATAAATGAAAATGATTTGAAAAGCCTATTTCGAATAATTCAAGACTATTGTAAACCATTCTATAAAGTTTTATGAGAGTCCGAGAATAGCTCAAATAATAAAAGAGATGATTAATTAATAGGGCTAAATATATTTCTATAATCATCATTTACCCTTGCTATGTAAATTTGTCACGAAATATAAACTTTTTCCTATCACAATGATAAACTGAGCATAATAAAAAGAGCTAATTTTTATGTAAGTTATTTAATTCTAGGAAACTGCGATAGATAACGAAAAATTGGATGTTCTTGGAACTTTAATCAATAACTCCATTTGTTGCACGGTTATACAATTTTTTTTCTAAAAACGTTATGCGATGAAACAGTTACCAATCATATGACTACTCATAACATATTTTTAGGTACCTACACATGTGGATACTGTAGCTAGTACTTACTGTAAATAATTGCTTTATTCACTAACCGCATAATTCTCTCAACGTTGTCGACACTAGCGGCTAGCCTCACGTCATTCTGCGGGCTGCGCGTAAAATGGTACTTTCTCCATATGATTGTAAATGGTGTAGTTATGTAAGTAGTGAATACTTTTATAAATAACCTTTTAAGTTCACATTTCTGATTAACATAATTCTTTACTACAAAATTGTAATTTTTTTTTTTCTAGAAAAGGTTCCGGGTAAAATTTAAACAACAGAATATGTAGCAGCTCTTTTTTCCAAAACAGGAAAAACCTTCATGTACGGGACATGTAAGATCTGCAGAAGAAAAACGTAGTAAATATTTAGATACCGGCAAACAGGGACGCTCACCTATTATGATTTGTGAATCCCCTTGGGAAAGACTTTTGGTAGTTTCCCAGTAGAGATGTTGTCGCTCTGAGCGTACTTGACTTATGTCACCAGCCAGTATGGTCGGTCGCTGAGGTAGCAGGTGATGATGTCAGCGATTTCTGCATGTAGAAGACTGTTCTTGTCTGGTAGCGCCAGGTCGAGGTATCCAAGGGAGGAGATGTTGTCCGTTCTGCGGTTGAAGTGAAAAGAGAGCACATATCGCCGCGTGGCTGAACATAATGCACTGGTATTTCAAGTGTTGTGCAATCTCAGCTCGGTATTGCATTTGTAGTGCAATTCCGACTCTCGATATGGTATTGCATGTGTTGTGCAATAATTTATATTTGGTTGTAAAGAAATGTGTTTATCTGCTAAAATTAATTTACTCTGTAGACACGTTCGAAAAATTTGACTTATTAATGAACTAAAAGAGTAATTTTTTTTTGCCAAGATGGGTACAATAAATGCCAAATATGAGTAACTACTTAGGTAACCAAAAAAACATTTCCAAATTTTATCTATTATTAACATTGGTTAAAATGGAATCTCTAAATCTTTTTTCTATTTCCAATCCAGTATCACTATAAGCGACTGTACTAATGCGATGGTAATCAATTTGACCCATTTACGTCCGGACGTATCGGATTCAGCCTCATTAAATCTATATTAGTTGTGGCATAGGCAAGGAGAACGTTGCGTGCGTGAATAGACACCATAGACCTCGAGCCCCATAGACCTCCTAGCTCCATAGACTCTATAGACATCTAGGCGGGGTGTTGCACAATTTAATATCCATAAAAGAGCTATTTAGAGACAAACCTCGTTCCGGGCAATTTCAGCGATTGGATTCTGCTCGAGCCTGGTTTTATGGCTAATGTTCATTGTTTTAGTTTTAAAATAGTACGCCGAGAAAATAATACGTTCTTCTTATTAGGCTGTTTTTTCATCGAGGTTACTTCGTTATTTTATTCAATTTCCTGGGACGGTCCGGGACAATTCTTAGTTTTGATAAAACGTTTTTAGGTCCTTTTCTATCGTCTATGGGTAAATCCGAAGTCACCCCTCAGAAAAGGTGTCAGTAAAATATTTTTGATTTTGTCAGTTGGAAGACACCGAAAAAATACCTTTAAATCGTGTTACCAATAAAGTAACTCGAATTTATAGTATTTACGTTGTTATATTCTGCAAGAGAATCTACACTAATCCCTGATGTAACGTACTATCCGATTAACATTTTTCCTTCAATAATTTTTGGATGTTTCATGAACGTACGAGTAGCTTTTATACATTTTTTAATTTTTGTGTAAAACTGTTAGGCTTACTCATTTGTGAGAGTGGTAATAAAAACATGATTGATATATAATAATTATTTTCTCTCAATTTATATTGTCTTTGATCATAGATAGTCCGCAATATTACCTAAGGTACGTAGAAATGAATTCTCTCACACCATCTAGCTGCGATTTCGTGTGACTATCATGTGTCCCGAGATGCGAGCAAATCTCACCTTACCACCATCGGCATAGGATACTAAGTAAGTCGTATAGAAGGAAGTACATCAAATGTACAATTTGATGAATTCCAAGGTTCCTATCGATCTGTTTGATAAACTGCAGTGGTTCCGTGACTCTCGTGCATGCAATACACGCCAAAGAAACCATTTACTTGTTCTCCCCAGACATAGAACCGCTATATTTGAAGGTAGTTACGGCTATTTCTCAACAAAACTTTGGAATGAAATACCACTATCTATTCGAACATCGACATCGCTGCAATGCTTCAAGAAGTTCTGCAGCGAATGGTTGCTGACTGTGCAGTCAGCCGCACAACATCAAAATTGATAGATAATGAAATCGATACCCGCCTTAGTGATTTGTAATTTATTTTTTTTACATTTATAAACATTATTTTATTTATATAAATTAAAAATATACTTTGTATTTACCACTTTAATTAAAATATATAAATATTAATAATGATGCCACAAAGTTACCAAACATTTGAAGAAATTATTATTTTATTTTTTTAGGAATAGATATTTTATATAAGACATGTAAATTTTTCTGAATTCTATAAGCACTGCTGAAAACCAGTTGCACTCCGGGCTCCGGAATGTATAGCTGAGCAGTTACCTTTTAGTCAATTGCTAAAATTAAATCTTCTCTATGTGGAAAAACGAATGTTTTTCCGTGTGTCCTCGATTTTTACGTAAATTACTAAACCAGTTTCGCTGAAAATAGTACAGTTTGTTCTTATTAGTGCCGGAAAGGTTTAGCAAGTAGTTTGAATGACATACAATTTGTAAAACTGTTGCTATAACGTTTTAAAATTAGTATGAAAAACATTGAATCCGCCATGTTGTATTGAAGTTAGTCCATAGATATACCACTTTGGTTAGCCACAGATTACATATGCAAAAGAGAAAGGTTTGTTTGAAATGGAAAACACAAGTAGGTACCTACTTAAGAACTGTATTATTTAGATATATTTTGAAAAAATAAATGTTTGGAATGAAACAAAATTTTCAAATGAATGTTTCCTTACTTAGTAATATTTACTTTCAGTGTCACATCAATTATGGCACCCAAACGACAATCAAGAATTAACAAATTCGTAACTTTATGACAAAAAAAAACATGCAAGGCCGGGTACACATTAGCTAGTCTTATGTAAAAATAAAATATATTAGATAACTTATTGACAAATAAATGTTTTTATTAATATTATTATTATACCTAATTGGTATGTACTGACTTTTTTCGTCGGTTAAATAAGTTGTTTGGAGAGCTCTGCGGTGTTACCGTCGCTCTGTTGATGGTGGATGGTTTTGACATCCAAATCCCGCTTTTCCTTTTCTTCACGTGGAAATAGATTTTAACCATAAAATAGAAAATCCTTTTTTAAATAATTGTAATATTTTAATAATGTGCTGCAACAGAGCTTTCAAACATTCAAAGAAGTCAAATTGTTAATAGCATTATTTTGTCTTAAATGTTTACAGAGAAAATCAATAGAAAATAATGTGTTCGAATTCGGACGAGGCCTGATAAAAAAATTAATACATTTTTTTTAATATGTATTTTATTATGTGGTTGTTTTTTTTTAAATTTAATGTAAATCAAATTTAATGATGTTATTATTAAGTTCTGCGAGTATTTTTAGTTTGCATTATTGTGGCAGTTGTTTTGGCAGTCTTAATCCACATTGGGACGACTTATTTATATGATTTTATTCACTCCCACCCCATGCCCATTTTAGAATGATTAACCGTAGTTCGAAAATGGCCTTGAACGCCGAAACAGCTGTCACAATAATAAAAACTAAAAATACTGGCAGAACATAATAATAACATTAATAAATTTGATTTATATTAATTATTTTTTAAATTAAATGGAGTTCTATGAATTAAACACAAAATCAATTAATATGTGGTTGTTGTTTTCGAGGCGGTTTTTGTTAATCTTCAGCATTTTGGATGGAAAGTGAGCTTAAAGTTTTTCCATGTCACGCTGACAAACCGTCCCCATGGGAAGTATCATTCCCCCGCCTCGATACGGCGATAAGGCGTCTGAGATTATCAAAGAAACAATAACAGTCGCGATCGCAGAATCAATGGAGCGATGCCTTTCCCAGATCGTTTTGTATGTGATACAAGTGGCAGTTTGACGTCGTAAACCAGCGGCCGCCCGGGGCTCGCTTGACGTAAAAAATACGTGCCTCGCGTGGAAGTTGCCCGCTTATAGCTAGACGCGCCACTGATACTAAGAGGGCGTGGTGGGGCCGTATAAATTGTTAAGGCTATACGTTTTCTTAGCGCTTTCTGGGAGCGAGTTGCCACCCGCAGCACGCCGACCGCCGCACGCCGCACGCCGCCCGCATCGCGCCCTGGATGGAAGGCTGGCTTCATGACGTTAAAGAGATTTCTGTTTTCTTAAACCGTAACTAATAACACCTTCATAGAAAGTACGTGTATTAAATATGAATTCATCTATTCGCTTAATCATTACCCTAATAACGTCTTTTTTTTCTGATATTTATTATATATAATTAAGAACATTGTTTACATGGGAATAATAGTGTCTACTTAAGTATTAAAAATGTTTTATTTTTATCTATTTAAGTAGTCCTTTTAGTTTCTTTTTTTTTTAAATTAATACGTCCCTAATTGAGAAATTCTCGTGTTTAAAAAGGGACTACTAATATTTATTGTGACACATTTAATAATTTCAACAGTACTACCATGAACTTGATGTTCTGGTGTCTATACACTAATTTAAAAAATAAATAAATAAACGGAATTTAAATATATCTATATAATATAAACACATTTACATTTTTTTGCAGTGAGCTCATAATATACACCTAAAATTTTTTTCTTGTAAAATGTATTTTAAGTTTTTTATTTAATAAATTCATGATATTTTTCATTTTGTATATCTTTGGGAAGTCCGTTAAAACATTTTATTTCAGAATATGTGTAATGGTGTTGAGCTGTTAGGGATTATTATTTGTCCTGTGGTTCTCGGCTTGGTGATCGATGCCTCTACTTTTAGATTTTCTTTATGGATTTGAACTAATGAATTTAATATAATTAAAATATATAATATTAATCTTATGTAAGACATATTCGTAAAAAGCATTTACTTTGCGTATTAATTGTTTTTGTGTTTAATTCGTAGAATTCCATTTAATTTAAAATGTTGTTATTAAGTTCTGCAAGTGTTTTTAGTTTTTATTATTGTGACAGCTGTTTCTGCTTTCAAGGCCATTCTCAAACTGCAGTTAATTTACATTGTGGCGACTTATTTATATGATTTTATTTACTACCACCGAATTCTAATTTCGAAAGGGTTTTCAAAAATAATGATTTATTATCGCTAAAACCGATTTCGTTAGAAAGTAATTAAATTTCTCTGTTCTGTGAGGTTTTCACATTTATAATATGTTTTCCCCGTATTTAAATGACAATGTTTTCTTAATTGGTTTATTTTAATGTGTTACATTTTTTTGATAAAGTTAACATACTGAGAAGTGAGAAAAAATGACATATTCGCAAAAAAAAATAAAATATTTTGTGGCTTGTCATACTTAGAATATAAACACATGTATTTATTGTAAGCCACTTCAATTTAATATCATGATCGACTGGTTTCGGAACTACCCTTCTTTCATCAGGACTACTCGTATATTAAAACTAACATAATATACACAATAATGACAGTTAAACATATGAATATGTTGGTGTTGGAGTGAGAGGCGACGAAAGGGGAAGGGGTAATTAGGGAGTTTTTCATTAGGAATCGAGCGGTTCACTGGAGAAATGTCTAGAATAAATTTACTTGGATTTTCAATGTAATAGATTTAATATTTAGGGATTTTTTAATTCCAAGTGCTTCTAAATTATCTAATTTTTTGCTATTATTATTTTATGGTGAAGAATTTGAGCCCTATTATCTTTATTAAAAATACGGTCGGTTGAAATGAGATAATTTCCAAACGGAAATATATATAACGGTATATCTGTATATATGAAAATCAATGTAAGTTTGTTTGTTTGTTCGATGTTTGCTCGATGTTCTTGAAAATCACTGGACTGGGGAGTTTGAATGAAATCCAATATGTAAAACTGTTGCTATAACATTTTACAGTTATTATGAACAACATTGAACCCGCCATGTTTTATTTAGGTTAGCCCATAGATATAACACTCTGGTTAGCCACAGATTGCATATTCAAAAGAAGAAGGTTTTTTTGTAGTATATTTTCAAAATGGAAAACAGGAGTAGGTACCTACTTAAGAACTTTATGATTTAGATATATTTTATGGAATGAAATAAAGTATTCAAAGTAATGTTTCTTTTTTTTTTATAAAATAAAACAATAACTTTGTTTTACATCACTTTTATTTATACTTTAGCCGACCGGGTTTCGCTACTACCGTAGCTTCTTCAGGGCAGTATACAACTAAACTATGAACTAAGATGCACATGTGTTATGGATTGATACAAACAGGCTAGTGAAGGGCCAAGGGTGGGAGATCAGCAGGTACCTGCTGATCGGGAAGGGAATATTCTTTGTTTATTGGGAATAATTTAAAGATTGGACTTTTATTTAAATTTATTTGATTATTTATGATTCTACTATTAGTGTTTTTTGTTTTCCTTATTTCTAATGCTTCTAAGTTATCTAATCGAATGCCGGTTACATTTTTATGCAGTAAACTAGTGCCTGTATTTTTATCGAATGTGTGGTCTGTTTCTAAGAGATGGTTAGCAAATTCGGAGAAACCATTATTATTCATATGAAAATATTCATATGAAAATATAATGTTTCTTTATTTGGAGATAGTTACTTTCGCTGTTAAATCAATTATGGCACCTTAGTGATAAGAGAAAAATCCCGAGCAAGGCCGGGTACACATCAGCCAGTAGTTTATAAATGCCTAAGTGACATAATTTATATTCCCTACCAACAATATTATCAGTATAGAATGTGGGTTTAATGCAGTTAGGCAATTTTTTTGTGCTAAATGAAGAAATATAATGAAAAATATAATCTAATATAAGATTTTAAGAGAGCTGTAGTAAAGTGCAATGTAATCGGAGTCCGGTCGATCCAGAAATGCTATGATCTGACCGGTAGTGTTGCCAACATATTGGTGATAATGAGGCTGGTAAATGAAATAATTATTTTTATCGTGTTGAGTTGCTAGTAAACGAAATAATAATTTTTAATTGAGGCACAGCTTTTTTCTTTACAATGTTTTCCATTATTTCTTCGATGGATTGTCAGTTAGGTAAATTGCGTATCTCAATTTCAAATATAGTACTTTCTAATCGGGCGAGTCGATTTTTTTTTAACTCTTTTTTCCGTTTATTTTCATTGGCATCCGTGCTCAATGACATTTTGTTTGTAATGTCTTTGTCCGTAATGAAAAAAAATATGAAGATCAACACTTTTTTAATCACTTCCCGGTGAGATATCAGAAAAATAAAACTATGCATGTTTACATAAAAAAAATTGATGTAAAGTTTTACAATGAGTTGTTTCCGCACGATTTTTTCCGCTAGGTGGCGCATGTGAAAGACAGTCCCAGTAACTTGGAAGAACTGTTAGTTTTTATACATTTTCTATGTCATTTGAGACAATTTAAAGTTTTTATATTAATATACTAATAATGCCGTCAACTTGTTGTTGTTTTCCAATGCATAATGATAGGGGTGGACATGTATTTCCAAAAGATAAACATTTGAAGAGGAAACAGAATAATTGCAATTGTTTTTATTATTTGCAAAGAAAAATAATTACTTTGGTAAAGATTTACAAGTCAGACTCGTTTTTTATGCATAGATAATATTGAAATAATACTTTGTTTCAATTGAATTACAATAATAAACAACTATTGATATCGATTGAAACGCAAAAGAATGCATTTTTAAAGCTTGCTGAAATTTTACGTTTTTGTAAAAAAAAATCTTTGCTTTTAAACCCAAACTAAGAACCTAACAACCAGTGTTATATATAATGCAATTTATTTGTTATATATGAAATAGGTTTTTAAGTTCTTAGTTTGAAGAAAAGAATAAAAATAACCCAAAAACGAGACCGACTTGTAAAGCTTTGCCATGACTTTTGTAGCTGAAATGACTGATGTATCATTTTTTTTTACATGAATACCGCACAAGAGTCCCAACTGCTCCCAACCGTCTGAAGCTAGTGAGACTATGGCATCCCCAATTGGAGAATGTTGTGAGGCTGAAGGTATTGTGGATGGGAAGGAGAAGGGGAAGAGGAAGGTGGGGAAATACCTGGCTATTTAGATCTGGTCACCAAACACGGCTAAAAGCCATTTCAAACAACTTTTCAATTCTGAATGGTCGTCTTTCACCAGAGCGATACTGAGAGTATCTTCGACTCTAGAACGTGCGCAAATATACCATATATTATTTTTAACTTAATTAATCGTGAAACAGCACAAATTATTTATATAAAATTTACTTGCGCACGCCTTGATTTGAATCCGCGACCTTCGGATTCGTAGTTGAGAGCCTTACTCCTCGACCATGGAGGCCCGTCAAAATAATTAAAAGTTTTTAAAAAATACCTCCCATGATACAATTCAAAATCAGTCAGAATCGGTTAGGAACATTAGTAATTATTGTATTCATCAAACGAAAAATAATCAAAATAAGTCAGCAAGATATTAGAGATTTTTACGTGTTTTGCAAATCTGATCATTATTACACATCTGTTTATTATTGTTCATACAGATGGCTACAAATAGCTATCGAAAAGACATTCAGATTCATTGACAGGAGGACCGCGTTCCCTGGCGGATTTTTTCGGAAGCTGCTCAGAAAACGGGCCATTGTATAGCATTCTTAATACTCAATTTATTAATTTATTTCAATAAAAAAGAAGTAATTCAATTGGGGAAACCACTTAAATTAAGATTTCAGAAAAAATTGATATACACGTAAAATAACAAGAACCACATGACGCTATGTTCATTGTTATTTGATCTGGAATTTGCCGATAGGTACTACCAACCCCATGACGACATGAAATCTTCTTTTCTTTTTTTAAATAATTATTATAACTATTTTTAGTGATAAAGTTCAACTTTTTTTTTTAATATGCGTATTTGCGTAACTCTTGAATACATAGTGCCAGTGATTTTCAATAAATTTAATGAAAGCTATAAATTGGAGGAAAGTGAGAGGCTTTGCGTGAAATCGATGAAGTTATGGATTTTAAATGAGCAATCTATGTATCTTTAAATTTTTTCTTTGTATCTTTAAATTTTTATCTATGTATACTTAATGGCTAAGTTAATGTACCTTTAATGTTAACGTCAAATGTAAGTACCTATTTTATTTAAGATTAATATATATTACTATTACTATTAGGACTAATTAATCTTTGTAGAACCTGCAGACAAGCTGTCATGTGACCGCTTTGCAGGACTACATATTTTGCTCCTTTCTTTATTTTACCATGTATATATTTATGTTCTTTGGATGAATAAAAAAAAAAAATAAAAAAAAAAATAAAAAAAATAAAAAAATAAAAAAAAAATAAAAAAAAAACTAAGCTATACGATTAATGATTGCACTTTGCAATAACGTACACTTTTTTTCACAATTATAAATTTAGGTAGCAGGAGCTCAAATGAGCTTAGCCGTTCTGTAGAATTTGAAACAATAAAAACTAAAGTTCTTACTGTATTTTATTAAATAATCAAATTTTATGTACCAGAATTTTGGAATAATAATTATGAACGCTACAAGTTGGCAATAAAAGTAGACATTGAAAAAACTCGTTTTTTTTCATTACTATGGCGTCACCAAGCTACTCACTGTACCATTGAATTTTGTTCGTAACACAAATATTTTTACACATTCGGGTTTGAAATATCGTTTAAAAGAATCGAGGCAAAAGGGTAAATCGATTATATACACAGTTGTAAAATTATTGATTTTATTCTGTGAATTAGATTTTGTTATATTTTGATTTAACGTCTAATATTCCAGAGTGAAAGATACTCTCAGTATCGCCCTGGTGAAAGACCACCATTCAGAATCGAAACGTTGCTTGAAATGGCTTTTAGCCATGTTTGGTGACCAGATCTGAATAGACACGTATTTCCCCACCATCCTCTTTCCTTCTCCTTTCCCTCCCCAATACCTCCAGCCTCACAACATTCCCCAACTGGGAATGCCATAGTCTCACTGGCTCCAGACGTTTGGAAGCAATTGGGACTCTTGTGCGGTATTCATTAAAAAAAAATAATAATAAATGCGTAGTTTGATACATATATTTCAGAAATTCAAAAACTAACCTTTCTATGTAATTTATCTTCCTTCCAAAGTGTGAAATAATAAAAAGTTTAAATATGGAGTCATAGAATATGGTTGAAGGCTATCATTTACTGTGCTGTCAATAAAAATAAAAATAAAACATTTTAAACGATAGCACCGCTCTAAATGTTGGCCCACTATTAAATGTCAGACTGTATAAATATTATATACAAAAAGTAGTAGGCGAAAAACATAAAATAAAAAACTTGTATGTTTAAGATTATTTTGGAATTCATAGAAAAACGTGTCTCAAAGTGAGTACAAGATTATTTGATACAACATATTTAATTATAACGATAAAAAAATAACTCACTCACAAGTCTTTTATAAAAGAATCTTTTGTGTTGTATATAATTATAACGATAAAAAAATAACTCACTCACAAGTCTTTTATAAAAGAATCTTTTGTGTTGTATATATAAATATTCCAAATGCTATGTTATGTACACGCATAAGCAATTTTAAGGAAAGATCTTAAAAAATTCGAAATAGCTAATTTTAACATTTAAAAATTGCTCTATATCAGGTTCTACACTTTTGTTTTCTAGGCCCAGAGACGAAATTCTGACCACTTAGCCACAGAGGTCGTCGACTGTAAATAGCCTGAATAAAACCACGTGTGATAATTGGAAAATTCGACGCCCCCAACTACAAAATGAGGCCTCGGGTCATAAAACGTGTAGAGAAATGAGCGAGAAATTTAAATAAACGTATGAATAAGGCAAGTATTTTATGGCCTGGCTTCTGTGGAAACAAGAGGTGGCATTTACTTCCCAGACCCTCCCACTCGGGTGATGACGCGATAGAGACTTAATTTATCACTTTGATAAAGTTAAGCAGTGTTCGTGTGTGCCAAGAAGCAATTTAATAAAGTTTATACATATTATTAATGGTCTGTTTTATATTCAGTTTTGGTTTTATTCGACGTTCTTTGGCAAAACAAGGAATTATGTTGACAGCGTCAATCATTTATAAAAGCGAACGGGGAAAAACGATAATAACGAACTAACGATTACAAGATTACCTTTGCGCTATGATTTGACGTACCCAATTACGATGTTCTATAACGGGACATCTAACCCATGGATAGGCATCTTCAAAGCGTGGAAGTCAGTGTAAATGATATGTTGGTTATACCGGTATATGAATGGAAAAAGCTTAAAAAAAACTTGTGTCATTATTCTTTATTTCACCGGTGCACATCTGGGAAACTCGCCAAAGGTCATTTTACTCGTTCGATTTGTTTTTGTTCTCAATAGCTCGGCTCTGGAATGATTTGCTAGCTTTTATGCTTACTAAAAAAATTAATCTCTTCAAGAAGAATTCCATAGAAAGAATTCTTACTTTATTTGGGTTAGCTGCAAAAAAAGTTATACCTAGAAGCTTAAACTATTCTGCAAAGTACTTAAAAAAATATCATATAATAATATTGCATAATAAAGGTTTTTTGACATATTAAAATCAAAAATACCATCACAAAAAGAAAAAAATCTCATTAAAAGAAGGTAAATGAAAATGCCAAGTACGCACACGTAGAATAAATACATGTTATTTTTCGATATTTAAGTACATATTAAATAGTGAGTGCTTTGCTATTTTACCAATTTTTTTGTACTACAAGAAAGCTGCATTCAAAATACTCTACTTAATTTACAAAATGCTAAAAAATGGAATATCAGCATTACCGAATGAAATTCCATAAATGGCCCATTATGAAAAAGCACCCGAAAAGGTAAAATATCGCACATTATTTTTCAGTAATCACCCGACCGAGAATTTAATCCATCAATATAATATGAATAATTTATTTTCTCAAGTGGACCGTGAGCCGGAGCTTTCGTCAAAATAAGCTCAAGTTTATTTTTCGCAGCTTCTGAGTGGCGCGGCCTGGATTTCTCGTTAATTAACACGTGCCGGAATATAACCTGGAGGGAACTTTATTACTAACTGCGAAATCAGCGAGCTTTCGAGCTTGGAACTTGGAAATATAAGCTGTTCAGCCGCTCCGAGCTTTGGGCGTAAATAAGAGCTTTTGCGGCTGCATTCCGCTGCGTTACATTGATTAACCATTAAAGTTTTAAATCTTGAGCCAACAAACAACAAGTCCCGTATTTTAGAGGCTGGTATGAACATGCGGAGCTTTTCTGTGTGCTGTGTTGTTTTGAAATGATTATGAATTTTATATGTGGAATGCAAAGCGTATATTTCTAACATATCATATATAACATATCACAGTGCTAATGTTTTTTTCAAATAGTACTCAAAAGAATAACTTCACGTAGGAGGCTCTATGAAAAATAAGTTCCCCGAGGACTACTTCATCTTTGGGGAAGGCAAGTCTTTTTAATGGCAGGAAGGAGAGAAGTTCTGGGCAGGAAAAATGTGTGGGAGAGTGGGTAGGAATCTGGGGTTTGGTGTATTCCACTGCCAAAACCTCACCTCCATGATCCCGGGCACCCCTGATAAGTCACCAAACGTAGCTAATCATTTGGAGCAACCCAAAGGTTGAGGTTCTTATTCTAATAAGCTGGTTGAAGATCAAATATTGTATATGATATCTTCATTTCTTCGAGGGAAGGTTGTTGAGGAAGGTTGAGAAGAACCCTTTTTATGTGATTACCATTCAAGATTTTAAAAATTAATAATTGTATTATTGACTCACTTTCTTTGCTGCAACTCAACCAGTTCATCATTCCTTGCCGTAGACTCGGAAACAACTAATTGCTTTTCCTCAATCAACACTCTAATAATAATGGGTATCATTTTCCAAGGTCGAGAATTATTAACTCAAGTCGGGGCCTTGAAATTTTTGGTATCAGTCTAAATGATTTTTGTCAGACTACAAAAATAAACTTCGAAGAATATCATTTAATTTGTCTAACATGAAGGACTCCACCAAAACCTTCTTCATTCTTTAACTTGAATGCTCGATCCTCAAATGTATATTTTTATTCTATTTTTATCATTGCTTCATTAATGTATCATGTATGTGCTGTTCTTTCCTGTAGCTCTTGCTTATCTCATTTTGTGTAATTGGACAATAATCCGTTAATATAAAAATAGAATAAATAAGTTTTCCAACGGAATCTAACTATTCAGAACCAGGGGGACCATGTCATCCACAATTGTAGTACATTGTGAGGCTGAAAGGAGTGGAGAAGGATATAATATGGGGAAGAGGAAGGTTGGTTGTTCCAGATCTAATCACCAAACATACCTAAAGCCCATCTAAGCAACATTTCCATTCTGAATACCGTTCCGTTTTTTATCAATTCACATTCTTCATTAATTTTATTTCCTGGAAGTCGTCATTTTTAATCAAATTAATAAAGGCTCAACGATCCTAATATTATCTCCTTAAAAAGATAATTTTATTCACTATTTTACTCCCTATTCAGAAATCAAAAGAAAAAATTGATACGCAGTGATAGGCATCTCTATTTTAGACGTGTTTTTTCTCTTAATCGATTTACTGCAAATATGTTAGAACCTTGTCATTACAAGTTCGCGATTAATTTGTAAATCTAAGTTAGACGTGGCTATAAATAGATGGAAAGTTCACAGAGATTAGGTAATATCTCTTTGACAGCAGCGATTCAGTAATTTTGCTGTGGGAGGTTTAAATAATCAATCAGCAAAATGGCAAAATTTACTTCAGTACAGGAAATTCGTTAGAGCGCGCCTTTGAATGATTAGTGCAAACTGGTTCTAACTAGTTTGGAACGATAATATTTGGATACTGGTACGTAGCGAGGTTTGCCATAATCTTCGAATATTTTTATTGTAAGTCTTAAATTAAATTAAGTCTAATTAAATTTCTCTCTGTAAAAATGGTTTGTAATTTACAAAAAATTTGTTTACTTATTATTATTTACCTGTTATTATTATTATGTTATGTGTATTGTTATATGCTTATTACTATTTACTGATTTTTATTATTATATGCTTATTACTATTTACTGATTTTTATTATTATGATTATTTAATTTTTATAATTTATTTAATATTATTTACTTATTTTTATTCATGTATTATTTATTTATTACTATTTACTGATTATTATTAAATTGAAGCTACTCATCTCAACACAGGATTGTCCTAGTGAGATGAGTGGCTAAAGTTTTTGTTTTTATATTTAAATTTAAGAATAAATAAATAAATACCAACTGTTTTCTTACTTATATAATATACATATATTTTTTAAATGTATTAGATTTTTTCATTTATTTTGTATTGTAAAACATTTCATCTTAAAACCAGGTATAGGTATCAGGTATTAGGTACAAAAACACGAAAAACGCGCGCACAACATTTGCACACGGTTGACATTTGTCACATGAGAACGGGTCGCTTCTACGACTCGTTCTAGTGTTTAACAGCTCGGCTGTGGAATGATCTGCCCGCCTCTATGTTTCCTCCATCCTATAACATGGGTCTCTTCAAGACCCAAGTTCACACCTTCCTATCCTCTAAAAGACCATCCACTCAGCATCCCCAAAGATGATATTGACTTTGAGGGAAATAATGTCTGGAGTTACAGTAAAAAAAGGTAGTGAAGTTATTCAGAAAGGTGTCAAAAATTAAATCCTTCTTAAAAAAAAAAAAAAAAACTTTTTTTTCATCAAAAATACACTCTTCCCTGCTTCTACCAAAATGCAGAAAAATGCTTAAGCTGTTTGTCAAAAACCTAGTTAGTAGCTATTAGATAACACGCCTTATCTATAATGTGTTTTTGCTCATGAAACTTATTATTGCTTACAATTTACTGCCGGAAAACAATATGACGTCTTATACAATGAAATAAATTTTATACCGCATTTTGCTTTATTACAAGGGCTCAGAATTTTCCCTCACATTTAGTTAAATTTACGATTTTTGTCAAATAGCTGCCTTTTTACTAATGATGGCAGAATTGGAGACAGCATACGAGAACAAGATATGATTAAAATAGTAGTGCTAATAGTATATAATAGTAACACTCAGATTCGCCCGGGCGAAAGACCACCATTCATAATCGAAATATCATATTACTTAAATTTGCTTCGACCATATTTACTTAGCAGATTCCATGTATTTCCCAACCTTCCTCTTACCACCTCATCCCTCTCCTTACTCCGTTCAGTCTCACATCACACTCTAATTAGGGATGCAAGAGTTCCACTGACTCCGAACTGTTGGGATTCTTCAGCAGTATTCAAACGAAAGTCAATTTTAAAAATCTTAAGCTAAAATTACAACTGAACCTCAAAATGGATCAACATGTGTATACATAACCTATTTACCTACCTGTTTTTATTTACTGATGTTGAACAAATGTCAAAAAGTTCAATATTTTTAATAAAGTTCTGCTAGTTTTTTTTCCCTTCTGAAAGCATGCTTTACGTGTTTTGATATATGTACTTGTATACTATGTACAATGTACATACTAGATATACTTTAGATAAAGTTAAATGAGAACGGATAGGTATACTTAATATGGACCGAATTTCAGCATCCACGTGGCATTTCCGCCCCCCGATTGTAGTGCCAGGAGCATTTCCGCCTCGTTTTCCGCCGAAATAAACTTCCGGACAAGTTGTAGGAATGGTGCCACCGCCGAGATAATATGCAGCCGGGAGTAATTGAAGGCAGTTTCAGCCAGATTAATAGAGCCTGCCCGGATACCCGGAGATCGGAGACTCGCATTACCCCATTCTGTGTTCTCCACCGTGGATTATACGTATGAGATATGAATGCACAAAACATTACACACGCGGAATCAGTAAACACTCGTCAGCAACTAACGCGATTATCTTTGCTTGATTACGATTAGTACGTATATGAACATCATACAGATTTCTCTAAAATTGGAGCGTTGCTGTACGAGAATATTACACGGATTTCTAATGTATGCAAACATTATTTCGTCTATGAGGAGATTATGTACACAGAATTATTTGTTTTTTTTTTTTTTTTGATAGAAAGCAGTCACTTTGTGACTTATAGAATTATTTGTCATCAAAGCATAGAAACTGGCGACATATATATACTACGAGTATACTACTTTTATACTTTAAACTTTTACATCTCATATGTAATTCATTATTTCCCTACAGTAAATTTAAAAAAATGCATATCATACTTTAAACATGTATACTTTAAACTTCTATACTTTATACTTAAACTTTTACATCTCATATGTAATTCATTAATACTCTACACTAAATTAAAAAATGCATATCATACTTTATACTTTAAACTTTTATATCTCATAGTTTATTCATTATTACTGTACAATAAATTTTTAAAAATGCACAATACTTAATTTTATTTTATTTTTTTGATTTACTTTATGGATTCTATTATATTCTTTATATTCTTTCATAAATATGTATATTAATATGAACTAAACTTATCAATTTGACTGTCCTAAAACAGGATTTGTTCCTAGTTGGACAGTCAAAGCCTTCTTAAATATGTTTGTAAAATAACGTGTGTTTCAAATAAATATTCATAATATTATTATTATATGCACGAATATCATACAAAATTGAGAGATATGAATACCACAATATATTCGTTAATAACACAGATTAGTTAAAAAGTTTTCAAATGCATCGTTTAGAATAATATACGCGAATATTATGCAGAGTTCTCAGATATTAAGAAGAGAATATATATATGCCGTTAAACTGACTTTTTTGAATTTTTTTTTTAAATTTAAAGATATAATTAGGACGTTCAATCCGAGAGTTTTGAATTCAAACTTTATCAGGAACGTACACATATAAAGTTTATATGTGTACTTTCACGATGAAGGTTGAATTCAACCGAAACCGGTCGATAACGAATAAATATAGATAAAATAAAGTGCCTTAAAACAAAAAAATTCTTTATTTTAAATTATGACGTGAAGCCATAAAGTGATTGCTTTCTTCGATAAATTAATCTAATTATTTGGATCTCCTTTTTATACAAAATAAACACAAAAACATGAGTTAAATAAAAAAAAAATTTTCGAATGACAGTCGTTTCGTTTACGAATACATTTCGGCCATGACAGTAGACTTATGTAATATAATATTTATAGTACGTGTTATTTCATATTCCCCCTTTGTTTGTGAACTACATTATACGTCTGCTAGGTACACATCCGTTGTATACTTGTACTAACCTCTGTTTGTATACAAAATGCTTTGGCCATGAAGTTTTGGTCTTTTCCTGAAATCTGTTGTGGTGTTTTGTCTCAAAATAATTTTGATTTAACCCGCCATAGTGTTTGAATTAAAACATATGAGCTTCAAGACAATAATTATTAGTTGTAAATACCAAAATTGGTTATCATAACCTCCATGGAAGAGTCATTTATAAACTCCACGATTTTAGTCCTAGAGATGGCGTGTGCAAATCCTCAAAATGATTGAATTAATATATGATTATTTATGTCTCATTCTAAGGTGAAAGATTTTCGCAAAAGATTATCAGTATATCGGACGTCCAAATTATAATACATATTTAGGAAAATGGCAGAAATGGTCCTACGTAATCACATTCCAAAAGTGCGTCACTGCATCAAGGTGACGTATTTCTGCAATTCAGATGACGCATTTAATGACGTCAATGGCAGTTGTTGACGTCACTATTTCTGGGACACACACTAGTGACATCAACTAAATGATCAAAAACGTCATAACTGACGTGTTTCTACCAATCTAAATGACGTCAATCACTTTGAACATACGTCAATTGTTTCATTGAGAAAAATTATATAAATAGAGAAGTTATTTTAATAAACGATCATTGTGAAAAAGTTATTCGGCCTTTATTGACCTATTTTTCATAACTCTACAAAACTCCCGTCGACAGATTAAAGTATCGATGTGTAACGGTGTTCCCCCCGAAATACAGTATTTGTATGTTCCATACAATCAGCATGATGGCATTATCTTTATTTAATTACTAAATCTAACTAGCTGGCTACTTCGAAATCCATCCTTTTCCTTTTTTCATTCGCCTGCTCCTGCCGCTTCCTCCAATACCACATTTTCAAAATGAAGGTACCACCATTCCGCTGGCTCCGGGCAGATGGAACTCTTCTGCGGTAACTCATTAAAATAAAAACTAATAAAACATGTCTTAAAACCGTAAAGTTAAGGATAAGGTATAATAAATTTAATTACGCATTAAAAAGTTTTCTCCGAGGAACCGAGCCATTCATAAAGTTTGTTTTTCATATTTATACAATGGCTCGAAAACTTGCATCGCTTAATTTTGCCGGTACACTTTGCAAGTCCCTGATTCTCCTTATAAAATTTTTATCGCCGTTATTTATGTATGTATTCTTTAGTTTCTCAGCGGGAAGCGGATCTTCCGGTGACGTCACTTCCCTCGGAAAATTTCCATTTTGGTTTTTGAGAGACTGTAAAACGGGTTGCAGAAAATAGGTGAATTTTTTCACATCGATCGGAAAGTTTTTAATCACATAACGGCTTCGGTGAGAGACGTGAGACGAATATCACCTGGGAAGTAGTGTGAGGTGAGAGTGACGCCTAATTGAATTAAGTCATTATTGACGTGGCTCTTCCTCGGGTGGAGCAATCATGTGCCATAAACAGGAGGTTTATGTTTCTACTTGGAATTTGCGAGACGAATATATTGGATGCAGAGTGAATCAAATAAGTTTCTTGCGCTGTGTTCGATTGATTGTACTCGTATTGCAATAAAAAATCTGAAATTTGTTCAAGAGTTTTCAGAACTTGAATAATGTCTTCTACGAAATTTGAAGCAGTAAAAACACTTGAACGGTAAGGTATTATTGTACCGTTTTTCCTTCTCGAATTTTTAGGTCGTTGCATCTTTTGTCACTTCAATTAAGCTTCGAAATCACGAATAAACTGTGAAAAAATAAGGCGAGACACCAAAGCAATTTTTCCTTGAAATATCACACGGATAATTCGTTGTTTCAGGTATCAAACAAACGAGGCTATTCTGTTTTAAAATAAATTTGAACTCACGAACTGTTTCTACTGTACCTGTTAAACATATCACCCAGGAGAATTAATAAAAATTCCACTGGTAAACGGAACTGTTTTTATTAGAAACAAATAGAGATAGTCCTCTGTATTTTCAAAATCGTTCAACATAAACGTTTTCTTATAGCGGTGGCATAATTTACAAAATATTGACGTGCGCTGTTTTTTGTTTACAAGACCCTCTACAGGGTAGTTACAACATGCTTTCACACAAAGAAAATAAGACTGAGGCTCTTCTATTATGAGAAATAGCAGGCCTTGTTTGCGTATCATCCAGAAGCCAAACGCACTTGCTTATATACCAACTCTTAATAAAACAAAACTATAATTACTGGAGGGCGGTCTTTGCTATCAAGCTATATATGGCGCCGTTTCTGCTGGCCGTGGACTATATATTTAGTATGAAGTATTTATTCTGTTTCAATTAGCAGAGGACAAAAGGCCCGCTGGTCTCTTTGTAAATGAAAGCTCTTGTTTGCCGACACCAAAACGTGTCCGTGAATGGAACTCAAATAATTCTCCACTTTGTAGGAAATGTGTTTGAATTCAAACTGAGTTTTGTACAGAGGATTTAAGCAATTTGAAAACTATTCAGTGTGCGTATATGAAGTGGAAAGAACGCCAAAGAATGAAAAAAATAAGGTATTTTACATTTTTTTTAAAATACGGTATAGCGTTAGACTTATGCACTAACCTTTTCTGTCGATATTAGAAAATTTTCAGGACAATTTTTTTTTCATAATTTCTCCTGTTTTAAGCTAAAAACATCGTGATTATTAAAAAAGTGTTGTTGATTTATTTTGTGTGTATAATTATATTTTCACTCTAAAAGCATTATTTGTGTAATGTGGCGTAAAACAATTAAAAACATTGGCGAGCAGTCTATAAAAGTTGAACAGCCGTGCCTACGTACCTTAAGAAAAACATCGAACTATAAAGAGATATTGAAGATATTACAAAAGTACATATAAAAAAAGACAAATTTGTGATACGTAAGAACTTTTACGCTGATTTATTCAGTTGGCTACAACAATCAGCGGAAGATGGGTATAAAATGATTGTTTTCAGATATTCAATCTACAATTCATACCCAAACTAACTAACTAATCATCACGCCGTTTCCCCGCAGGGGTAGTCAGAGAGGACGGACTGCCAAACAACTCGATCTTGGCATACATTTCTTGCTTCATTCACATTCATACAACGCCTCATAGATTCTCTCCTGTTATTCCGACTTCTGACATGGCCCGACTCGAGTATTTGATTCACTTGATCGTGCCATGTCTTCCTCGGGCGTCCCTGGCTTCTTCTTCCATTCAAATTCGCGTCATATATTCTCCTTACACTCCTCTCTTCGTTCATTTGCTCTACATGCCCAAACCATCTAAGCTTCCCTTTCTTAATCTTGCTCACTACGCTTACATCAGCCTTGCATTCTTTTCGAATCTCAACATTTTTCACACGATCATACATGGTTTTACCACACATTCGTCTCAGAGATCTCATTTCTACAGCATTCAGTCTACTTTCATCCTTCCTCTGCCAGTTCCGTGCCTCACTGCCATACATCAAGGTTTGGTATCAGCACTTCATTGTGGACTGCTAGCTTCGCTTTCTTGGACAACTTTTTTTTTGCGCCAACCGCTTTCACTCCTCCGTTAATGGAGTTTCCGACATTCACCCTTCTTTCAATATCCCTATCAGTCTTTCCATCTCTCGTAAACATACTTCCCAAATACACAAAATCATCGACCCGCTCCAAGTATTCATCATTCACAACTATATTAAACACTGTTTTCGTACTCTCCCTTTCAAACACCATGACTTTGGAATTATTTACATTCATCATTTGCTCATTCTTCATACATACTTCGTTCATCCTAGATACAAGGAACTGTAGATCTTCCATACTTTTAGCAATCAGCACCGCATCATCAGCATACAATAGGCAACATACTTGCAGACTACTCATTTTCGCGCCCAAGCCCACCTCTTTCAATTCTTGCATACATTCATACCCAAGATTGAAAAACTACCTTTGGTCATAGAGCAATGCATGCTACTGATTAAAAGGTATGATAATTACTATGTATAAGAGCGTATAAACAACACATGCGCTTCTAAGAAAATTGGTACAAGTATGTACAAAATCTGCCTTTGTCTTCTGCTTAGTTGGTTCAAGATTCTTTATCATCTAATGAGCTTCTCCACTTAATATTCAAAGCTTCCATTGAATGATCCTATCGGGTTAGTAAACTTGCCTAAACAAAATACAAGCAGTCCTCCTTTGTCTAAGCTTGCCTCAGTAATGTCCTCACGAATCATTAACCCATTCGATTACACCATGATTCACCAAAATAGGCTCTGTTCATAAACAACAAAAAACCTTGGTAATCTAAAAACTCAACATTTTTCAAAGAATTTCGTTAGTTCGTAAGTTTTCAATTTATTTTTTTATATTTGATCGAAAGCTAAATGGCAAAGAAGTAACTCAATCTCAAGTTGACTTGTTTACTTTTGATTTTTCATTTATAATAGAGTATACCTACTATAAAAATGTATAAAACTTTATAACCATTGAAAATGTTTTATTCCAGATTTAACATGAAATTTCTCTTATAACCGAAGAAAATTATTATTCAAATAAACGGCATCTATCTATCTACACATTTTGAAGAAAAAAGAACTCAAAAAGTAAGTTGTACAGTTGGTATTGTCACAAAAAAATCAATTTTTAATCATTGAACAACTCTCAAAATTATGACAACTCTAAAAAAGAAACATAAAATATTTTTCTTTTCTGTGTCTTTTCGGTTTCATGTTTCATTTTAAGAATTGTTAATTTTATATTCAATGATTATAAATATATTACAATGAGTTCTACAAGTTTCGATAAGTTATTCACAAAAATGGAAAAATAGTACTTTTATTTAAACAAAAAAGAACCGATCATTTTATTGAGAAAATCCTTTCTGAAAAGGCAGTAAGTCAGTACCCGATATGAACATAGGATTCCACTCATCAAATTACTAACCGAGCCTCCTACCTACCAGCCTTAACATATATTAAAAAAAATATTGATTAATTTATTTTGTTTATAAGTAATAAATTGTTTTTTTTTTTAAGTTTGTAATATTTAACCGTTAATTATAAAGTTTATCGAACACAAAAGAAACATAAACAGAATATAATGCCTAAAGTAAAGCATTGTGCACATTAAAACATCTATCCATTTCACTTAACCGATTTTTTAAAAGCTTCCTCTGGATTCAGCGGAAGTTTAGCACCCTTAAGGGATGCCTTGTTTTGTTTACCGCACAGTGCGCCGTTAACATTTCCGCCCAAAAATGTAGCCTTTTCCCTCCCCAAGATGTTGATTTCTTCAGCAACTAGCGCCATATGCTCAGTCCCATGGCTCAAACCAACAAAAAGATGAAAGAGCAAAAAAATATAAAAGTTTTTAATCAAATTTCACGAATTACGATCTCCATGACAGGAGATATTTAATGCATACCACATGACCCATTATTTGTGGACCCGAAAGTTGATTATTTTCGTAGTAAATCAAATAATATGTATTTATTTGCATTTCGAAAAATGGCCTTACCCATGTTTAGGGACTAGTTTAATTAGTCGATTGCCCGGTGGGTAGGACTCTTGATTAGCAGTCGGATGGGCAGAGTTCGATATTCTGGCGGTTAAGCGATGTTTCCATTATCCACACAAGCTATCTTCAGTGAAAAGATTTCTGACACAGATCGGAAATGTTTGCCTTGTTTTGTCGTTAAAATTTTTTTATTTAAAAAAGTACACCAGTATTTTTAATATATAAATATCAATATGTTTCAAAAGCGAAGCTTTCCTCATCAGGATGCACAATATTCTTATTAATCTATTAATAAAAAATCAGAAAATAACTACACATATATCGATGAAGTCAAATTTTTCCTTTATTTTCCCCTTTCCATTGACCTCCCCTAATTTAATCTGCCTCACAATATTCCCCAGACGGATAATAATAATAATAATCTTTTATTGTCTTCTTTTTTTTATAATGAAATAACAAAAAAATGATACCCTTACTGGGATTTCCCTTGCTGAGGATTTCATTTAAAAATATGTAATTACATTATATTAAATTGATACGCTTGATGAAAAAAATAAAATAATTGTTAGGTGAGGTGTTTTAAGTGCAGTTGAGTGGTTTCTGTGTTAGTCTGTATTTGACGTTAATATATTTTCAGATCTCCCTATTTAACGTATCCAGTGTTTTATTTGATTTTTAATTTTATTATGGCTGTTGTGTTTTTTGAAGGTTAGTGGGATTTTGTTGTAAAGTTTAGTTCCATAGTATATGTAGTTTTTTTTTCAAATATTGTGTTTCTGGTTCCTGGTTGTATGTGTATATAAATAACATTGTTCAACTTAAACGTTTAATCTGCGCAGTGCACAAACGAATCGCGCAGTTAAAAGAGATACTAGATACTATTAAGGCTTTGGAAGCCAGTATTACTTTAATTTGTCAAAATGGCAATCTGGGACATGAGATTGTTGGTTTATCTTACTCCAGATTCAAATCGCTTCTGCTCTTAAGTCCTTATCACTGGAGCATCATTTGTGAAGTGGCGCTTCCCGCCATTAAAATGTTACTGTAAATAAAAGTTGTTATTAACGAAGTCGGATGTTTCCATTGTCAAATTACCTGGATCTGCAGTAACATGAGCAAATATTTGTTTTCAGTCTTCAGTGTTGCCATTTATTGCATAATAACATATACAGCATGTTGGATGAATTGCTATAATTTTATCATGCTAACATTGCATTCAATGACAAGCATATCTTTTTAGGTAGATTCGTACTATTTTTTTTCTGGAAAGCCTCTGATACATTTTGTTCGCTTACGATTGGGGATAACGATTACTTCTTTTTGAATATAAACATGTAGATAACACGCTCTAAAATTATATCCTTACGCTAGAGTAATTTCTATATAAAAGGTGTTTTTTGTGAGTATGAGATACAAAAAAGGATTACAATTCAATGCCACACAAAACGTTAAACAATAAAAAAATTAATTATTTTCTTACACTTTCTGAAAGATCCTTATTAGTGAACCCTATGTAGTTTATGATATAACGTTACTTAAGTTATGTTTTATTTTAAAGCAGTGTGTTTTTCACTCATTTTGACTCCCTGAAAGCGATTCTCCAACTTTATATGTAATAAGTATTGACTTTTATTATTTCCTTGGCGAAGCTGTCAACTGAGTTGACGTTTCTCTAATTATTTCAAAGCCTATAAATAAAATGTAATAAACACACAGTTCATATTTCTGGTATTCTTCCTCAAAGCATTTAAGTATTGGATAAAATAATTATAATATTTTAGTAAGTATTCATCGAACGCAAGAGAAAGAAAAAAAATTGTCGAAAAATCGGGAAAAAAATAGTCAATATTTACGTATATTGCCAAGTTGCCTAGTGGTGCAGCGACAAAGAGATGTGCGGGGTTTGCCTCGCCGTGCCACAATGCGCGGTCATCTGTAGTAGCCATGGCCGATGTTTTTTTTGCGTTTTCAGCACTCATATACAATATTTTAAGACTGTAATTATGTACATTTGTACTATTAATAAAATTATTTACATTTACATTACATTTACAGTATTTTCACTTAAAAACCACAAAACTCTAAATGCGTACACTGTACACAGAGTGTATAGCACCGGAACTTGCGGAAATTTCTAGCAGCGTGAAGGAAAGGTTAATAACGTATTATTAAACAATTTTATTTGTAGAAGGTTTCTATAACGTGAGTTCTTATAAAATTACTTACAACTTTTTTAATAGTTTTCATAAAATTTCTGCATCCCACAGATCAACAATCATCGCGTTATTCTGAAAGCCTCTGCGGTGATCCACAGAGACAACTTTGCTCATCGTCCTTGTCGAGCCAGAAGGTACGACGCAGATGTGGAATATTATTTGTCGTTGATTTGACATTTAAATATACATAGCTGTCGTATCTGCGGCGATATCGCGCCCAAACAAACTCCGCAACTTCAACAACATCCGTACCTACCGACTACCACCTAGTGCCTACTTTCAGAATTGACTGCCCCAACTTCATGAATTTGATGGAATTAATTTATTGCTTTTATTTAAGTCCTTATGACAGATGTTGGACACTTTCGAATTTTGCTACCCCCATTTCAAAACTACCCCGTATGCCTAACGTAAATTAGGTATTTTCATTTTTCTATTCTTTTGCAATTTTGGACAATTTATTCATTCTTGACAGTTATTCCACAGGGATCCCTATCGTTAACCATGACATTTGAAAATTTGTTAATACCATGTTTAGTTTTTTTAACGTGTAGCTTGTGGGAACGGCCTATAATTATAGCCCATTGAAAACAATGTGAATCTTCTTTACTACATTTGCTATTGCGCTGTTTAAAATAGGTATCTACGTATTTTCGGTTTCGATAAAAAGATTTTAATCTCGTAGTATATTTATTTAACTAAGACCAAAGAAAAAAAATTCCGCAACAATTATTTTAAAAACGCTTCTTTTGAAGATTTGCACCCGATGTTCCCAATCCTACTGCGAAACTGTTAAGTCGAAATTTTGACTAAACACTGCTCAAATGCAAAACCACGCTGTTTCCAATGCAACCCTCAATGAAGTAATGATCAAAATTACGACCAAGTTAGGACATCGATTGAATTGGATTATAACTCCGCTTAACAAAGGATTAGTTTTAAAAGTGTCAACGGAGTGAAAAAATGCCCACGAAATGTCAAACGTCATTGAAATCTCGATCTATTTTCGTGATTTAAATGTCGAACGACGGAAATTTATTTAACAGTTTTTGAAGGTCAAAATATGTACGTTTTAAATAAAATTGAAGAGAACCTTACTTTTTCTACTTATTATAAGCTACGTTTCGGCTTGTTTTTTGACGGAGGAGATACGTAAAATGTCAAATGTACGAAGCGTTCGCGGCGTTAGCAAAAGTCAAGCTAACACCTTATTTTTCAACAGACGTTTGAAAAATATAATATGTTGGTTCGTGCATTACGGTGTGTAAAATAAATTATGTCTGTATTCAAAATAAAAACAATATTAGATCGTCTATGATAATTTAATATTAAAAGTTTTTACTTTGATGTCATTATATTATATATGAAAGCGAAAGATCACTCTTAAATCTCATCAATGATAAAAAAAAATGGTTCGAAAAGAGCGTGAAACACTTGGCTGATCGGTGCCTCAGATTGATCAATCTAAAAGTTGAAAACGGTCATTATTATCCTTTCCCCTATGTGATCGTAAGAATGAAAAGATCGTAAGATGTAAGTCTCAATTTTATTAATGTCATGTGAACGTAAACCATGCATCAGATATTCTTAATAAAAGTATTCGATATGACGGAGTCTATGGCAAAAGCATGGTTGATAGGTATTGGCGATGGTTATATATGAGTATGTTGAAAGGATATATTTATTGTTCTTCAAAAAAATTATCCCGACTACAATTATTAAGTAGTTTTCCAATAGAATTTTTAATAACAGTGGAATGATTACAGATTATTACATTAATTATACATATGCATATCATTATCACTGACACATGTGAAGAAATTGATACATTATTAAATATTAAACTATGCATGCTACATAGAATACAAATAACAGATAAGCATCTAATATAGGGTGTTTCTACATATGAGCCATTTTTTAGCGTAAATATTTGACTCTGGTTGGCATTTTACACTTTTTTAATATCACTTGGTAACATGTTGAATATTTTCGTTATACTCCACGCTTCGTTGTCCGTATTTATTATTATATTTTGGTATGAGCATGCCTTAATTCTTTGTGAACCTAGTATTGTTCACATGTTCCAGTTTCCACTGATATTCAGAGAACGATGTATGCTGAATCAATATTCTATACCATAATAAGGCCTTAGCAGCAATATAGTTAAATTCTGATACAACAACGAAATGCTTCGTTTCTGTGGGAATTATTTATTAACGAAGTATTTAACGTCCCCCCCCTAGCAATAAAAACCATTACAAAATTAACCGACTTCAAAAAAAGTATTAAGATATGGATTATGGGCACGGGAAGGAAGAATTGAGATATCATGTTACAACCGAACAGAGTTCAACGGTCAAGGTATGTTTTCTTTTAGATTTTATAATTTTTATAATTTTTATTTTATTTTAACATATTTACGAAAACTTACCTAAAAAATTAACGAACTTACAAAAGACTTAACCGAATTTATAATAATAATACTTGGATGACTCGTAAAGCGCCGTTATTTGTGAAAAATCGCCTCAAGGGCGCTCCATAGATAAAACAATGTACAATGTGACCTTAAAATGGGGTACCTCAGTAAAGTCACATGCGACTTTTGTAAATAATTATGACATAAATAAAGAATATGTGTTTTTAACCACAGAATTTGGAATTGATTCTTCGTAATTTAAATTAGTTGTGCAAGAATGTCCCCAAGTGGTTAAATAAATTAACAATAAAATATCACTAATAAAAACGTATACATTTGTTTTGAGCCACTTCAATTTAATACGTTTTGACCGGTTTCGGAAGTACCCTTCCCTCGTCAGGAATATATTAATACTAAACTACTATACTATAAAAAGGATTTTACTCGGTTATTCAAAATACTAGAATTATCGTTTAGGAATTTTAGAATTTCCAGTGCTTCTAAATTATGTAATGTTTTACGAATATGTGAAATGATCAGTTTTCCAATCAATATTGAAGGTTTATAATGAATGCAAGGAATGTGAAGTTTCATACTCTGGTACATTATAATAATATTGCCACATCGTATACAATCACGACACGCTATACAATTTACGCAATATGCCATTATAATGACAAAATTAACTGATCATTTCAGTAAAAGATTTTTAGAAAATATTAATTTATTATTACCAATTAATATTTCTATGAATAATAATGGCGCTCCCGTTCGGGAATCAAATAAAATTAAAGGTTACCTGCTCATTACGGGAATTTGGGGGATAATTAAAACGGTTCCCGTTTCTGACGAAATTGGAATGTTGCCATTAGCATAAAAAGTCGATATTCGAATTCATGACATTCATGATCGAGCAAGATAAAGTCGAAATATTCCAATCGCAATTCAAATATAACTTGTCACGAAAATTAAATAAAACTTTCGGTATGACAATCGTTCCAGTTTAGTTACAGCAGGTCGGCATGCAATATATATTTACATAGATATTCTCTTTGGGAAATCGTTTTAAGTCGGAATTAATCTTGGATTTTCATAGTGTTTTGGATGCAGACAAGTTATGAAGCTTCCTCGCTAGAGATTTGGTACAAGATGCGTAATTTGAGCCAAATGAGCACAAACATATGATAATGTGTATTAGTGCATATGTATTTACTTCCGACAGTGATGTCCTTGCAAAACATCACTGAAAAACAGCCTTATGTGATGCTTATGCCAACTTGTTTTTATTATCGAAAAGGGGACACGATTGAAGTGGGTATGATTGTCGAATTTCAATATTGGAAAAGTTTTTACAGAGTTTTTTTTATTTATATGAACATCGCACAAGAGACTCTGGTGTTTCTGTTTCAGACTGCCAGATCCAGTGGAAATATGGCATTCCTCAATTGGGGAAAGGAGGAAGGTGGGGGAGATAATGGTTAAAAGTACCTGGCTATTCAGATCTGCTTATCAAACACAACTTAAGCCATTATTTCAAGTAACGTTTCGATTCTGAAATGGTGGTCCTTTTCCAATCCGATGCTTAAAGTATCTGCAACTTTTCCCTCGAGTGCAGTGTGTTACAATTCTAAAGTTAACATTAGGGACAGCTTAAGATCTTCATAGACTTCCATCGATGAACTGAAACTGGTGTAAGATTTTATAACTCTCGTGGAGATCGACAATGCGTTTGACGCTTGATGCGCAGAAACGGATTTTGGCAGGAGGTTTAGTCAACCGGAAGAAATCACTGATCACCCGTCACGGATTATCTAGTGACCAACAGTTTCGGCAAAAAGCTGCGCAGCGTACGAAGGGCCATGCGAAACAAAAAATAACCTTTCAGTTCTTGTTTTAATGTAATATTATTTATATACAAAATTAGGTCACAACTTCACTTCACCAAACGAATAATTATCATAAATATAAAAAAAATTAAATTAATCTTCCGTCTTATCTATTCGTCTTTTTTCTGTTTACATTTCTTTAGTTATTCATTTTCTGGAAACCGACAGTTTATAATTTATCATTTTATACATGTATTGAGTAGTATACCAACATAAAACACAATTATAGATTTCCTCTTTGTGACTTTACATAATAAAACAAGATAAAAAAAATAATATTTAAATTTATAACCAAATTAATAAAGTTATAACAAATAAAACAAAAAAAAATTCTCATGGTAAGTAAGTATTAGAAAAAAACATTTGTTTCGCACAGTTACTATTCAGGTCGTAATGAAATATGTATCAGGATAATATTTATTTATTTATTTGTAAGAAACAAACATATTTTAATACAATTATATACGAGTAGAAAGGAAAGTTTCTTGTGCTAACAATGGTTATATACATGTTTTATTTATGAAGCTAACAAGATAAAGCATAAAAAAAATAAGAAGGAAGGGGGGAGAGAAAGTGGAAGATAGGATCGGGACAGGAGATGATCTCGATACATCTCATACTCGTCGATCAATTTGTGGTCGTACGTATAAATTCGGTTCGATATTTTGAAAGGGTATTGTGAATAATGTCGATATTGTGAAATTGTGCATTATATCGCACACAAACAAGGGGAATTGGAGAATTTATCCTAAGATTGAAAAAAATCGGTTTGTCGGGTTGGTATTGACGGTATGTTAATTTTTATAAAGTGTATGTCATATAGGTATGTATGTAATTATAAGATAAACAAATTAAATTCATAACAAAATCATATTAAAAAAAATGAAAAAACTAAAAACACTCATAACAAGTCAGGGAAACATTTTTTGGAGAGTTTTTATATTTCTTTAGCTACCAATTGAAGATGCTCACATTTGTATTCATATTAATGTAATTTTTACGTAGTCCATTCAAGCAAGAATTTTATTTACAATTTATTTTGCATTGATTCACTTTGGATAGAATACAAGAGCGTGTGGAGCATGCAGGTACTTATTTAGCAACTCCGAGCATTGAATATTATTGCTCTATTTTACTCGTATACAAGAATAATGCATCTATAATAACGCCTTCCGTTTAACTTTTGGCCTCCCCAGATACTGTAGCGCTTCCATTATGTTCACGGAGAGGCAAGTTTCCGGTTTTGCAGCCCTTATAAGGTCTAGGGTGGCTGGAATGAGGGAAAGAATAAACAACTCCAGGAATATCCTCATCATGGAGGCCCACCTTAGTCCAGCCTCCAGCATGGACGCATACTGGAGAGAGATATTGGCCACTCACAATTTAAATAACGCACCACCTTAAAGGTGTTTATTTATTTATTTTTTATTTTATTTTTTATTTTTGTTTTATGTGTCATGTATCATCTTTTTATTTTTGTAAAACTTTTGTATATATTTTGTATATTTTTTATAACTATCACATGTATATTTTGTATGGAATGTGTGGGACTGCACTAACCTCCCCACATACCAGAATAAACATTTATTTATTTATTAAATTATATGATGCCTTCGTACACTCAATGAATCATTTTTTATATGTAATTCCATTTATTTTTTTCTTGGGTTAACCCATATAGATTGGTACATTACTTTTATATTGCACAACAAAAATTTTTTAAATTGATTTGATGCAACTTTTTCACGAAACATATCCTCAAAATTGTAATATTAATTGCCCATTCTTGACTTGTCAGCATTAATTTAGTTAATTTACTCAAACGTCCATATTTTCCGGCGGGAAGTTCCTATCATTTACTCTATGACAAATGAGACAGCTCAACTACTACAAGGCTTCTGGAGCTGTACAGTTTTTTTTTTTGATATTATCGTGATAAAATATTTCTGTAAATGGGTCACAGGGTAATTGTTTCGGGCTCGGTTGAGTTTGAGCCATAGAAATTGCTGAAATTTTTCAATACTGGGCTTACGAAATAAAACATTTTTCTTTATTTTATTTTATTTTTTTTTTTTTGATAGAAAGCAGTCACTTTGTGGTTAGACATATTTAATTCAAATAAAACAATAACTTTGTTTATAACCACACAAACACATTAAACAGTTTAATTTTTGTACCCTGAAGATGCTTATGTTAAGCGAAACCGGTCGGTCGTAATAAAATTAAATAAAATTCTCGTGGTTATAAACAAAGTTATTGTTTTATTTTCATTAAAAACATTTTTCAATAAAGTTCGATATTTTACTAAAAATGGACCATTATTTTTAAATTACACATATCCCATCTACCATTTTTTTCGCTCCTCCTCAAAATATTCTTTAGTAATGAGTAGACCCCTTTTCTGGCTCTAAGTAGTAAAAAATAAATTATTATTTAATAAGAATACCACATAATTGCTCCCAATTGTCTGAAGTCAATGGGACTCTGGCATCCCCAAATGGAATATGTTGGAAGGCTGAGGTAGTGAGGAGAGGAAGGAGATGGTGGGGAAGTACCTGGCTATTCAGATCTGGCCACCTAGCACGGCCAAGTCTTACCTAAAAACCATAAATATATTTTTCTAAAGCAGTATAACTCTTGAATGATAAGCTCTGGCGAAATGTGCACAACTTTCTATTTATGAAATTTCTGGGTCATTGATGGTATTTTTAGCTCTAGACGTCATTTTGATGTCAAATTATTAATTAAACTGCAACGAATCAAAATATGTCGTTTTGACATAATCAATATTTATTTCATTCGCGGATTTTCTGTAAAATTTTATTAGTTCTCACTGTTTTTTTCTATTAAAAAATGTAGTGCATAGGACAACGGTTAGTTGTAAATGAAAACATTTTGAAACAATTTTTTTTTTCAAACTGGTTTTTTGGCTCTCAAGTAAAGTTAATTTATCGTGTTGCCCTCTTTTAAATATTTTTACAGTTAATCGCATCGTTCTTCCAAAAAAACCCCACTTACCTCTTCCCCTTTGGTCGGCTCCCCCACCAATACCTAAATATTCATGTATATCTATCATTATTTTACATCGTAGATTAATTTTAATATATTCCTGACGAAGAAGGGGTACTTCCGAAACTGGTCGATATTATTATATTAAATTGAAGTGGTTCAAAACAAATTTATATATTTATATTAATATTATTTAAATGCTTTTTACGAATATTTTTTTTTGTTTGTATTTTAAACTGGCAACAGGTTTTTTTTGGCGATGAGTTTGATACTCATATTGTAATTCATGGTTTTTCAAACTTGTTGCATTTTTATACTGGGCCTTCGATTTGTATCATAAGCTATGTAGCTTTGAAATATCTTTTTAATATTAAAAAAAGACAAATCTCTAGAGCATAATGTTTAATGTATTATCAACAATTCAATGAAATGTAGCTAGTACAATTATCAAACTTAACAGATATATTATTTCATGTGTGGTCGCCCTTCTATGTATAAAATACATACACATAATGTAGAAAAAATTCAAATAAAATTGTGAAATTTCATAAATCTTAAAATTAACATACATCACGTACATTACTTACTATTATTTACTTATTTATTAATTATGTTAATATTGACTTTGTTGATATTGTATTATTTATTTTTTCTGTTCCTTTATATTCCTGTGTATTTTTGGCTTTGGTGCAGTTTTTTCTTATTTCAATTGAAATTAACTATTGTGTATGTTTTCTATTTTTATTTTTTATGTGCTTTAAATATGATGTTAAAGCCCTACTGAAGTTTACATAATATAATTCAAAATAAGGTGTATTTTGGCGCCCTTGATTCGATTTTTCACAAAGACGGCACTACATAAGTAAGCTGGATACCGTCGTTATTAGTTTCACTATTGTTTCAATCCCACGAACCTAGCAGCAAATCCGGTAATTTAACTTATGAAACATATTTATTATAAGTTATAACAATTCATTTTGTATTCGTGAATGTTTCTTTTATGCCCGGGGAGCGTGTTCTGTATTGTTACTTGTAACTGGCAACTGAGAACCCACGCAGTTTAATCAGCGTTGACAGTGCTATTTAGTTCGATTAAATGTTTGGGACATCTGCCGGGTGGAAATTTCCCCGCGTAATGGGAAGAGTTACATAAAATATGTGGCATGTGGAACAAAGAGAAACATCATTATTGGAGTGGTGGCGTAATCAACTGGCGGGTCGGGGCGGGCGGAAGCGGTGGTTTGGGGTGGGGAATGGGTTAGGGTGAAGGTTGTAGTACGGCCGGAATGATGAAAAAGCCAACAATCCCTGAATACCGTTGATTTTGTATTATTGTAATTACCTCATAGGAGATTATCCTAGGATGTTAGAAAAGAAAGGAAATGGAAAAGAGGAAAGTTGGAAAGTAATTGGTTACTAAAGGCAGCTTTGTGTGTGACTTTGTTGAAGGCCAATTTCGATTTTATTAAATAATTTATTTATCACTATTTTGATTTCAACTTGAAAAGGTATTCTATTCTAATTTGTGAAATAAATGTAAATTTCATCATCTTAGTGCTGCATCCGTTTTATGATCCAGCCGTGTAAGCAGCGAAGGCTGTAGAATTGCGGATTGTACACTGTGTAGAGGGGGAGCGAAGTAGGGGGTGGCTTCACCGCCAGGGGGTGTTGAACGACATGGGAAGAAGTGTGGGGGGCGGGCTACTTTTGACGGGGTAGCTGTTGACAAATGAAGAGGTCACATACAAATTTGACTGTTGTGGATTCATGCCAGTTAAAATAATTCTTTTAATATCAAGCTACGAATAGAGGCAAAATAATGTTGCGATGTATTTGTCTAAAACAAAGAATAAAGAAGAACACAAGAAATGCAATGTGGGCGAGTTTCGATATCCGAAAGTCTGTCCATTCGGGCCTTAAATTTCCAATGGAAAAACAGATTTCATCATCGTTTCAGACAATCCATAATTCAGGCAGTGAAAGAAAGATATAGCGCTGTATTTGTTGTATTTTTCTTGACTTTCAAATAAGATTTTAATAATTTTTTGTATGAAACAGTAAAAACACTATAACAGTGAGCTATGTAATTCCATAATGGGCAATGCAGTTTTGAATCATTCACATTTTTTTAAAGAACGACAAACATTCTTGGGTCGCGAATAACCTGGCATTATTTGAAAAACTCATATTAACATAATTACAAGCAAAATTGCTGCTTGTGCAAAGATGGAGGACTTACATAGCAGATGAATTGAACCAGCGACGCTTGGGTGGGAACCCGATGCATTTCTCCATTCGGCAACTAACCGGTAATCGACAACTGCGTCTATGAAAACATTCATAGTGGGTTGTTTATGGCTAATTTAACTTGCATTAGATAACGCACAAGATATAAAATTGACCGCCAAGTTACGTTAAATTGGGGTTTCAGGATCTTTTTTTTTTTTTTTGTAGTTTTAATGACTCCATATATGTGTTGATTTGTCCGGGCCCCCATTCTAACCAAAGTGAAGGACGTTTCACGTAAAAAAGGGAATTAATTTATTATTATTAATTGAAACATGATTTCAAAATTTCTTAAAAATCTTACGATGAAGGTGAAGATATATAAAATTACACATGCTAAATGCGCAGCAATTCACATTTTCAATGGGGCATTACAAGCATAAATTGACATAAACGATAAAGAATAGAATAGAATAGATGGCCTCCATTATTTTACTCAGTATTATAAATTATAGATTCCAAGAATTAAAACAGGGAATGGAATATTTTCATAGTACCTCCTTTATTAAAGACCTCCTTGTCCAAGTCTTTGCTAAGTGGAGACTAAATAGCGTATCTGAATATTTTCCGAGTAAAATTAATTTAAGCCGTCTCGTTTTTAATTCGATTTACTAAATCAATTTTAAATGTAGATCGGATTTAATTCTAACGATGAATAAACACAAGTGCTAGTGTAAATTCTGAATTACGATCTCGCAAACCGAATATAAAACAGGAATCTTAATGTTTACACTCTGAAATATGGGTTTACTCTGTGATCCCAAGATAAATATAGCCTTCGTGATTAAGTGGTTCAGAATCTTGACTGGACATTTGTAAGATCCTGGATTGATTACCGGCAAGCGCGAAACGATCAGATTTTTCATTTTGGTCTGATAATTACTTGAGTGGTAAATTCTCTCGTTATCGTCATGGTGAAAGACCACTATTTAAAATCTAAAACTTGCTTGAAATGGCTTTAGCCGTGTATGGTGATCAACTCTGAGAATCGGGTACTATCCGACCATCCATTTACCCATCTTATTCCCCTTCACTTCCCTTCAGCGTTATACTAAACAACAATTATTAGGGATGCTACAGTACTGGCTCTGGACATGACAATTAGCACCAATTCGAAATCGTGTGTGGATTTCCCATTAAAAAGACTACAAATATGATTTGTTGATAGGTTAGATCAGCCTCATGAAACTAAGTTATATTAAAAGGAAATTGTATCTGTGTACCTAGATACTTATTTTAAATATTTATCATATGACCTGGGGGGAAGTTATGATTATCATTACCTCTAAATGTTCAGGCCTTTAAGACATTAACCACAAAACGACACATTCAATTCATTCAAAATACAGTTTATTACGAAACTCTTCAACAGTTATTGGCCTACTCTGTACATGATTGTTAAATAATTTAACAAAAAAACAAACATTCACTGAATTTAACGTAAAACTTCAATGGAACCTCACAAATGACGAATTGCTATTGTGACAAACGCTTCGTGTTGATATTATTTATTTATTAAATTACCCACCAAACTAGGCGCATGCCCATATTGTAGTTATAGAACATAATATTAATAATAATTGGATAATTTGTATAGCGCCGTTTTTGTGACAACTCACATCAAGGGCGCTGTGAACATAATCATAATGATACTTATAGTTATAGCAAAAATATTAGTATAAAATTATATTTGATGAGGAATTTAATTTAAAAATGTTATTGATTGAAGAAAAAATATTTCAATTGCTAAAATTTCAACGAAATCACTCGCTCCTTATGCAGGTCGAAACAAGGTCAAAATTCCCGCTTAACATTTTGTTTTAAGCAAAAAAACGTACCCAAAACGTCGCGTCGCGTTTTTATTTTAATTTGTAAAGCTCAGGCATAAATATTAAAATGTTTTACGGTCATATTCTAAATAACTTACTGAAAAATACCACAATATCGGAAAAAGGGTTCGTAAGCACGAGATTTTGCGCTTTAAACATTTTTTGTAGGTCTGATAAGTTGTTTTTTTCTAGGCTTATAAAATGACGCACCAAAAAACTGGACCGTTATGTATAAATGATCTATGATGTTTCTAGGCAATCAAATTCATAGAGTGTTTCAGGCTAATAATTATTGTTTATAAAAAAAAAAATTATTTTAAATCAGGAACGATGGTTTTCTAAATGTTTTTTGATTTCTAATGTTATTCGCGTATTTTTGGATTTGTTGTATTTATATTTTCGTAACAAATTTATGATTAAACAAAATAATTTCCTCGGCGTACATACGCAGGTACCTACGAACAGCATTTTCAAAATAGTAACTCATCAATGTTCTAAGAAAACTGTTAAATTATTATTGAAGTATCATTTCAAATCCAGATAAACGGAAAAGTGCCTAAATTTAGTCCATTTCAGAGGGTGATTATTTTGAATCTTTATTTGAAATGTGTATTAAATTTTTTTGATTCTGTAGAAACAAATTCGAATTTTTCATCTTGGCAAGTCAAGTTACATATTAACCATGTTTATTCACAGACTACTTGCATTACCATATTTTTAAAACTCGCTACTTATTCTACCATATGTAAGTACTACTATTTTTTACGATATTAACTATATTCTAGGACGAAAATATGTCTAGTGCGTTGACAAAAATATTAAATAAATGAAATCACGAATATTTCCCGAGGAAAACTTATAAAAATGCCTTCGTTATATAAATATCTTTTAGCTTTTTTCATAACACGTCTTGAAATAATAACCCGAAGCCGACAAGTAATTTGGCGGTGGCGTGAAATGTGGAAAAGAATTTCCATATTTCCGCAGAAAGCCTTCGAGATTCCCTTCCCAACGAAGCGAAGGTGCTCCAGTCAGAGGTGAATTCCACTCAATATTTGGCACAATTCCAACAACGACTTTATGGATACAGCCGCCGTAATAACCCCTCAACCGACCCTAGGCAGCCTCCGTAGAAATTCAGAAATCTTCAGCCAAATATTAGGTTTTCTTTAATACTCGCTCTGTGTATTATTTATTAGACACTTATTTATTATTTAAAAAATAAAATAATAACTTTGTTTACATCACTTTTATTTTATACTTTAGCCGACCGGGTTTCGCTACTAACGTAGCTTCTTCAGGGCAGTATACAACTAAACTATGAACTAAGATGCCCATGTGTTATAGATTGGTGCAAACAGGCGAGTGAGATCAGCAGGTACCTGCTGACCGGGAAGGGTGTGTAGTTTGTTTATTGGGAATCATTTAAGGATTGCACTTTTATTTAAATTTATTTGATTATTTATGAGTCTACTATTAGTGTTTTTGGCTTTCCTTATTTTTAAAGCTTCTAAGTTATCTATTCTAATGCCGGTTCCATTTTTATGCAGTAAACTAGTGCCTGTATTTTTATTGAATGTGTGGTCGGTTTCTAAGAGATGGTTAGCAAATTCGGAGAACCCATTATTATTTAGACATCTATATTTATAACATAAGTGCCAACTAGTTTTAATCATATATCTTGTGACGGGGGTTTGGATGTTTCTTGCCATTGCACGAAGTAAATCAGAATGTTCATAACCCTTTTACACTGCATCAGTTATTAATGTGAACATATTTACCCGTGGCTGTGTGTTTTTTTGCGATTTTCATCCAACTAGGTGTAATAAAATATATCAGATGAACAATGCATACTTGCAAAGTGTTCTAAAGGGTTAAAATTGAGATGAATTTAAGTAAGTTTTATTAGAATAGTTTCATTGGGAAAAATAACGATCTGGTACAAACAGGATATATCTGTTATAGAACGTGCGAATTTTTGTGTGATATGTTTTATTTTATGAAGCTGTAATTTTTTCGGTCAATGTTTTAAACATTAAATCCATGATATTACGTACCTAATGTAATGTACGAAGTACAGAAAATGCGTGCTGGGAATTTGTAGGGATCGTAAAATAAAAAATAAAAAATTAAAAAAAAAACAACTAATATATACGTCTGAGAAATAAATTAGTATTGCGCATAGCGATCAATAAAATGACAATATCAGGCTCACTATGTTACCAAGAGCAGCGAAATGGGTCATCCCTTTGCTAGATGTACGAGATATTTATGATGAGAAAAACACATGGCAGCCTGAAACATGGAATCGTGGTGAATTGAAACAAAATGGGAAGGACTTCAACCATGACAATGTAAACAGTGCCCGATGGTGATGACGATTAAATTAAACAATACATCGAAAAATTTTAGCGCCAGATATTATATGACAATATCAAATATTGAAGGGCAGAAAATAATAATTTTTGCGGAATGAAAAAGTATACTTGTTTCAGCAAGGTAGGTCACAGAGATAAATATTAAATTAAATTGAAACTTCAAACACGTCAGCCTTTCGAAAAGTAAGTTTATACAATTAAGATATGTTCGCCAAAGTCTGCATTACACATTCGCGGTTCTTTTACGAGCCGAGGAAATGGAAAAAGTAAACCCATTAATTAAGTAAAGGAAAAAGTTAATGCTCTACTCAAAGGCACATTTCATGTCGGATCCTTTAATGCCCAGTTATAATTTAGAAGGAAACTTAGTTATGATGTCTCGCGTCAGAGTAATTGAAGCACGTCCCCCACTTTATCAAAAATTTATATCTTAATTAACGCTAAGTCTTTCACATGTTCCACTGTACGCAGCCTAGAAAAACGTATCCATACTAAAAATAATACAAGTCGCGGTGAATTTATGATTAAGGGGAAGGAAACGGGCTAGGAAATGAATAAATCATTCTAAAATTATTGCTTTCACGATTGGACAGTGTTGTTCAACACTAATTTAACTGGCCACTCATGGCAGGTGCCAATTCAGGTCTCTTATATTGAAGTTAAATAGACAAAGGTTAAACATTCGGGAATAAACTCGTTTACTAAGTTAGACATAGTGATGGGGGTACGGATGTCGATTTAAGAAATCCTACCTACTTCCTAGTGAGTACGTCAATTTTTCCTGATATTTCTTATCAAAACGATTCAATCAATATAGTTAGTTGATGAAAACGATCATCTTAAGAGGAACGGCTTCGCGGCCTGTTTCATTTAAAACTTAATTTTGGATTAAGTTTTTAAGACCATTAAAAGAATTGATTTTTTTTTAGGCAACTTTAACAATTATTTGGGGGCTAACGATGATTTAAAAAAAAAGTTTTACACCGTCTACTTAGAAAATATAATGAAATGTAAAATAAATAAAAAAAACATTTAGAAAAGGCATTATGGTGGACTTTATATAAAATTAAAAATGACCAATTTACGTTGGAACACAAATTTGCCGTACATAATTTAAAATTTGGAGCCAAAAAAACGTATTTTATTTTAAATATTTTTATTTAAAGCACCCTTTCTTTGCCAGGACAATATTAAAGTAATATAATATACAAAATAATGACAGACAACATAAATATTTAGATCTTGTCGTGGAAGGCGACCATAGAGAAATGGGTAATTACGATTTTTTCGGGCGGAACAGAGAGATTCACTGGAAAAAAAATTAGAATAGGAATAGAAGGTGAATTTACTTGCCTATTCAATACGGTAGAATTAATTTTCAGTGTTTTTATGTATTTGTTTCAAGTGCTTCAAAATTATATACTTATTTACTTACGTTTTATTTAAAGTATCACTTAAAAGATTGATATAACTGCACAATCCTGATTAAGAATGTGACAAATAAAAATAAAACGTTTTCGATGTACCCCGCAAGAAAATGGCAGAATATTATTTTTTCGTTCCGTTGCAGGGACTAAATTGCAAAACATTGTAAACTTTAGTCTGTTTTCATAAAAAATGCAGCCCAACTTTTATATAACTCATTGCAATTGGTGTCGGACTGTCTATGCGATGATGTCACAGTTTGTTTACTAAAGCCGAGGATTAGCAGACTCGTTAGGCGCATCTGTGACCTGATCTCCAGAGAACGGTGTCTAACGATTTTATTGTGTACTAGCTGATGTGTACCCGGCCTTGCTTGGGAATTTTTTTTTAGATTAAAGTTATGAAGTTGTGAATTCTTGCTTGCCATTAGGGTGTCATAATTGATTTGACAACGAAAGTCAATATCACCAAATAAAGAAACATTCATTTGATTATTTTATTTCATTCCAAACGTTTATGTCTTCAAAATGCATCTAAATCATAAAGTTCTTAAGTAGGTACTTACACGTGTTTTCCATTTTGAAAATATTCTACCAAAAAAAACTTCTATTTTTGAATATGCAATATGTGGCTAACCAGAGTGTTATATCTACGGTCTAACCTAAATAAAACATGGCGGGTTCAATGTTTTTCATACTAATTTTAAAACGTTATAGCAAGAGTTTTAATTATTAGATTTCATTCAAACTACTTTCTAATCCTTCTCGGCACTAATAAAAATAAATTGTTCTATTTTCAGCGAAACCGGTACAGTGATTTTCGAGAACATCGAGGACAAACAAACTTGCAAACTTAGATTGATTTTTATATATATAGATATAGCTAATTCCTCCATCATAAGAAATGCTACATAATATTCAGCTATTAATTATGGTTGTAAGTCTTAGACTTATGATGGTTTGTCTAAACCGAGAATATTTAGTGCAGACAGATGATTATGAACTTGTTGGTTAAAAAACTTTGATTAATACATTAAATTCTCTAACGAGGCTTGGTTTCATGGTAAATTAATGAAGGCTATTATTTCTGGGAATTTTTAAGAAAAAGACTGTAGAATAATTGTGTGTACATTATTTAATTTATGAGTTGAAATTTGAAACCACTCGCATTTAAGGTAAATTGTGTCTATTTTTGGCTGCATTTGCTGCACTGAGTTAAGAGGAACTGCTGCGCTGCCTGTTTTATACATAACTTAATTGTGGATTTTAGGCCAAAATACCCATACATACTGAATGATATATATATATATATATATGTATTTAAATTAAAGACTAAGTAAATTATAGCATGGATGAGAAGTAT
Source organism: Halesus radiatus (assembly GCA_022606495.2). Classification (NCBI taxonomy): domain Eukaryota; kingdom Metazoa; phylum Arthropoda; class Insecta; order Trichoptera; family Limnephilidae; genus Halesus; species Halesus radiatus. Next base: position 51,469 of record JAHDVE020001111.1, on the reverse strand, counting down.
TTAATTTATTTTTGTTTTAAATTATGAAGGACATACCATGATAAAAATCAATTCTCAAAATTTTAGAGTTAATTCTGAAAATTATTTCCGGGTTTATGATATTTAAAAAACTATATATCGTATTTTCTATGTAAATATGATATAATATAAAATAAAAAAAAATAAAATAAAACATTAAAAAAATATTGTTTCTGGTCTATATTTTAAAACATGTACTGCAAATTGGTGTTCTTACGTAAATTGATCGTTTTTAATTTAATTTAATGTCTACCATAATGCTTTATATTTTTAAAGCAGATGGGGTAAAAATTTTTTTTTATTTCTGTTAGCCCCCAAATATTTAAAATAGTTAAAGGTGCCTCTAAAATCGAGAAAAATCAATTTCTTTAATGACCTATATTTCATAAGGTAAAACAAAAATTAATAAATAACTTCTGACCCGTACTAGATACGGTTTTTTCAAAAGGAAAGGTGAATTTTGAATTTTCACGGGCTGTGTACATTCGATTATCGATTTTTTTTTATTATGTTGGTACAAATATGTTTATCATATGTTAGTATTATCAGCCATTTTGGATTAGTGGTTTTTTTATGACAACTGGAAAGGTTAGTCATGTTTTTGTGTGTTCTTCGATATTTACTTTTGAAAAAAATGAATCAAAGAATATATATTAAAGATTGCGTTAAAATGGAATAAAGTGCTCCAACGCACTTAAAATGTTGACTTTGGCATTCGGCGAGTCTACTTTGTCTCAAAAAAGTGTTTATAAGTGGTACAAGCACTTTACAGAAGGCCGAGAAGATGTTAATGACGATGAGCGTCCTGGAGTTGCAACCACGTCAACAAACCAGAAGCGGCCAGAAGAGCCAAGACCAAAAAAATCACGCCAAGTTCGATCAAATTTTAAGGTTTTGCTCACTGTTTTCTTCGATTACAATGGCGTGGTGCATCCTGTTCTTGCCAACAGGCCGTACGGTTAATAAGGAATACTACAAGGAAGTTATGCAATGTTTGCGTGAAGCAATACGGCTCAAACGATCGGAATTGTGGAAAAACAAATCATGGATTTTGCATCACGATAACGCACCAGCTCACACATCAATGCTTATTGGTGATTATTTGGCCAAAAACAACACTGTAATCATGCCTCAACCACGGTATTTACCAGATTTGGCTCCCTGCGACTATTTCCTATTCCCGAAACTGAAGAGGCCAATGAAAGGAAAGCGTTTTGCCACAATTGATGAGATAAAGTCAGAATCGAAGAACGAGCTGATGGCCATACCGAAAAGCGCTACAAAAGCATAGCTTTTATGAAAAAAAAGATCATTAGGTTTAGGTGAGTATTTTGGCTTCAAATCCAAAATAAAGTTTTGTATGCAACAGGCCGCGCATCCGTTCCTCTTAAGAACTAATGATCTATTACGAGAGTGCAGTCACACGCTAAACTAAATTTCATTTATGGAAACAGAATAACACCGAATGAAAAATATTTGTAATTAAAATGACATTCTTGTTCTGAACACCAAACAATGGTAGTAAAAAGTGTCGTTATCAGTTACTTTGGGAACAAAAGGTACTTCCCATTTGAGACATAACCTCACCAGGAACGTTGTTCATAAATTATCTAAGAGTTTATTTTCTTATTTTTATTTTATTTTTGTCGTTGTCGGTAATTATCACGAAATAGCGTATTGAAATATAGTCTAATTGTACGAATCGTTCATAAATGTATTACTGTTGTTTGTGTTTTGACAGGCATCAGCAAATTCTATTTCGATAAAACCTCATAAGCGTTTTTAAATAATACCAGTGTATTTGGTTTATGTAATTGCCACATTACGTATCGAATCATAACCTTAAATATAATGTAAATTCACGTGATCGTTTTCTCGGGTATATCGCAACCATCATAAATTTAACAATTAAAAATTATTTTAGTTTACCTTCATTTTATCTCTAGTTTAACCTCTATTTTTTTATTTGGGAAAATATTGATATAATACAATTTACATTTTTAGAGAATAAATTATAACATTTTTTGCATTAATTTTCAGATATGTAAAAATAAAATAAAAATACAAACATTTGTAGATGAGAAAATTTTTTTACATTTTGGTAATGAAATTGAAAAAGAAAAAGAACCTAATGAAATTTTTGATTCTGTTTCTAAGAAACTCTAAATAAACAAATTAAAATATGTACATAGATAACGTAAAATCTAATGACGAAATAAAATACGTATTAAGAAAAACAACATTTTTAAAAATAACACACGGGTAGGGAGTTATAACTAACCTTGCGATAAAAAAATTGCTGATCTGATTTTTTTATTCCATTGTTTCCGGGAATAAATGGAAACCATCAGCTTCTGAAAAGATCCTATTGTATTTTTTGTATGTTCTTGTATAGTTAGTTAGATGTAGAATAGTGTCTTATGTCGACTATACGTTCACGAGATTACTTACCCGCACTTGTCTCCAAAATACAGAGAAACATCAGCTGTCCATTCCGATCACCAAATTAAATACATAAACATATACTCGATAGAAAAATCTACACAAATTTCATTTGGTTGAACTTCACCAACTGACTAAAGGTGAAAAATTCATATGATTCCAAAAAAAAGGACCCTCATATCACGTAGCATCCTCCATATTATGCATTTTGAAATGGTGAAGAAACCATTGCTGTTAGAAAAGTCACCTGTGTGTGCCTGACCTAACTATTAATTACAGCCTGCTGCAATCCACCTGAATATTCAGGGGTTGTTAATTTCCGTTTAGCGTAACATGACTTGCTACAAATGGCTTTCTACTTTTGATTAATTGACTTGGCGACTGATTGATTACTCTGCCTTTTTAAAAACGTCTTGCTTTCATTTTTAAACGATCGGAATGATATAGAACGACTGTTTTTTTTTTCAAGAAAACAGTATATAGCTAAATTAATAAAAAGTACTTTCTTCAAAAGATGAAAAATCAATTTGTGGAGTGGTACAGTGATTTTAAACTAATTAATTGATATTAATATAAGAAGTACGTTGTTTTCACCATAACTTAATAATAAATTAAAAATGAAGCCACAAAATAGCTAGATATATTGAAGAATAAATAAATCACATTCTTAAATTCGTGTATTGTTTGCAGAATTTTTTAAATAAGATCCTTTTTGTATAATTTTTTTGGTTAATTTTTCATTTTTTTCGTTAGTTTTATCTTCAGAGCAATTTAAAGATTATATTTACAGCGTTTTCCATGATTCTTGCAGTATCAGGAAAAATAACAAAGGGCAAAATATTATCACTGGTAATAATTAAGTATTTGATATAACGATTTAAATCTGTGTGGACGCTATATCAGTACAAGCGCCCTTGATTTTTCACGAAACAGCTCTATAAAAGGAAAGTTTATGCGGGTTTCAAAAACAGATTTCTGCTTTATAGATAGGTAGTTGATATTGGCCGTATCACCCTGGTAAACGATCATTCCCTCCACAGTGGCTTTAGTTTCAAAACATATTCCAATTTTGAATGCCAATGACAGTCTGGACAGCTGGTATTCAAATTGTGTGGTATTCAAATAAATAAAAATATATGTATATTTGTAAATATATAGACGTATCGCGTACCGATAACGTTAACTTAAAACAATAACTTGTTAAAGTCTCAACTTCAAACAACATATCAAACTGAATACTCTTTTATGAGTCTTTGATATTAAATATGATTTTTAAAAAAAACCTGTTTAAATGTATACATAAAAAACTGATATTTTTCAATGTAATCCACCAATTTTGGTATCCTTCGGTGGAGTCGCGAGGCGATACAACCCCAACCCTTATTCCCCACCCCTCTATCGATTCAATTCCGATCATGTGTCAGAGTTGAAAGTCATTAATCATTTTTTTTTGTTTATATATTATTCAGATCTATTATACGGGAATATTTATTTTTCGGGGAGCAAAAACAACGCACGGCACGAATGATAGATTTTATTTGGAGCTCTCCATACAAATTGCTTTTAGATATGTTGAAATTGAACTCAATGCGTAATTTGAAAACATTTATAATCACAAACATCTGGGCTATGTATTTATCACTAGCTCATAATATACCCATATTATTAATCTAATCGGTTTTTTGCCTTTTCAATATGAAACCTTATTAAGGATGTGTTTTTACTCTAACCCACATTGACAAGTACGGAGCAATCATTATTTAATATATTCAAGGTCAGTTTAACCTTTACGTACCTGATGATAAAAATTTGACTTATGATTCGAAAAGGAATCATTAGGGTCCCTCATGTAGTTGCAAAGCGACGGTGACTTTTAATATTCTTTACCGTAAAAAAACAATCACTTTGTTTATAATAACGAAATTTATGTAATTTTTATTAAGACCGACCGGTTTCGCTTAACAGAAGTATCATCAGAGTGCAAAATTAAACTAATCAAAAAATACATACTGTGTGTTTAAATATACAAATAGAATTAGACAAAACATGATATAGAACAAAGAAACAATGAGATAGCGTGAATAAGAAATCTACCATAATAACAGAGAGAAACAGAGAGATATGTAGATATTGGAATACCAAGGAACACCCGAATAGATGATTAAGGGAAATTGGGAAATTTTATGAGTTTATGGGAAATATACTTAATATTGGGCCATTGGACACATTTAATTGATTATTTAGAATTGATTGAACAAAGCGATAATTTCATTTCATTAATGTCAAACCACAAAGTGACTGCTTTCTATCAAAATATTAAAACTAAAATATTTTTGTTAATATCGTTTTAGCCTGATATTGCCCATATTCGACCAGCAGTCAAGCATTAAATAAAGCAAAACGGTAAAAGAGATAGTACGAAAGCGAGCGTGACTCAAATATATTCTTATAACCCTTTCCAATAAAATGCAAAGTTTACCAACGTACTCGCGGCTTGTTTTTGGCGAGGATTAAAAAAAAAGTCACGTGGGTTCGAACAAGGAAGTCGCGGACTGGGGGGATGGGGATTGGGGACTGAGGATTCTTTAAAAAATTGTATTGGAATACATGTTTTTTATAAATTATAGAGTAAGTGATTTTAAAAAACAACTTTGATATATCACAAAAATCTCGTTTGGGTTAAGTTGAATGAAAACAAGCAAGTCCTAACAAGCCCTCCATTGATATGTTTGGTGTAACCTTAAGTGACCACCTCAGGTATGTGGGCTCCATCGAAGCCAGAGTAAAATTAGCCTCTCAGAAGCTGGGCATATTGTACGGAGCTCGCATATACTTAGAATTTTGGCAGCCACCTCGGGAGCCCTAAAATATCTGAAAAAATCCTTGACTCTGTGCAGAAACGGGTGGTCAGTGTGATAGATTCGCCTATCTTAACAAACGGATTGTAATCTTTGGAGCACAGGCGTTAGGTGGGAATGTTGTCCTCGTTCTACCGGTTTTTTTTAATGGAAGATGCTTTGAGAAACTAGCGTCATTTATCACTTCAGCACCGGTGGGACACACGGCAAACGCGCAACCAACATTTGTACACAGTTGAAATTTGTCACATCAAAACAGGTCACTTCTACGACTCGTTCTTGTGTTTAAGCTGTGGAATGATCTGTCGGCATATGTGTTTCCTCTATCCCACAATATGGGTCTCTTCAAGACCCAAGTTCACTCCTTTTTATCCTCTGAAAGACCTTCCACACAGCATCCCCAAAAATGATATAGGCCTTGAGGGAAATAATTTCCCTCAGGGCCTCCTGTTTGGAGTTACTGTAAAAAAAATGTATAACCCCTCTTCGAATCGCAAGTGTTTGAATTAGTTTTAATATATAAAAATAAAGAAACTAGTTAATAATATATTAAGATAAATTTTTCATTAAAGACATTTTTTAAATAGAGAATTACTTTTGTCATCTTGATTTTTATATTATATTCAGTGGTGTTACAACAATTTGGGCAACCTCAACAACCGAATTGGAGGGCCCAGGACGGGATATTAATATTTTCAACAAATCTTGATGAAATAAATAAAATAAAATGATAATATTAGAAATCGAACATGCCACAAGACGATACACAGAGAGTCGGAATATTGGATTAATAATACGTATGATACGATGTTTGACTGTGAATGGAGCAAGGAATGGGTAGCAACTATTAAATGTAAACTATTAAATGCAGGAAATCTTCACGTGAGGGGCAACTTTCTAATTATTTATTTGATTTATGCTAGAACTGTTATAAATACGTGTAATACATATACTAACTAACTAACCATCACGCCGTTTCTCCGCAGGAGTAGTCAGAGAGGACGGGCCGCCAAACAACTCGATCTTGGCATACACTTCTTGCTTTATTCACATTCATACATCGTCTCATACATTCTCTTCTATTACTCCGACTTCTGACATGGCCCGACTAAAGTATTTAATAAATGGATTATTTCTATAGCGCCGTTTTCGTGAGAAAATCACCTCAAGGGCGCTTTGATTCACTTGATCGTGCCATGTCTTCCTTGGGCGTCCCGGCTTCTTCATCCATCCACATTCGCGTCACACATTCTTCTTACACTCCTTTCTTCGTTCATTCGCTCCACACGCCCAAACCATCTAAGCGTTTCTTTCTTAATCTTACTAGATCTTACTAGAACTGTTATAAATACTTATTACACTAGAACTGTTATATATACTTGAATTATTTATCATACCAGAATAATTATAAATACTTGTACTAGAACTGTTATATATACTTGAATTATTTATCATACCAGAATAATTATAAATACTTGTTGTACTAGAACTGTTATAAATACTTATTATTATCATTATAATAAAACTGTTATAAATGCTTATTTCACTAGAACTGTTACGTATACTTGATATACTTATCATACTAGAACAAATATAAAGACTTATTATACTAGAACTGTTTTAAATACTTATTACACTTATTATAGCAGAACTGTATTATACTTACATGAAACTTCTTGGTAAACGAAAGAAAAGATTTTATCTTCGGTGCAATTTCAATGTGTAGGCTTGTAAAGACATTAGAAAACGAACATTTATACTAGCCCGAGGCCAAATCTTCATTGGCTTATGGGCGCTTTGCACGACACCTTTTTTCGTGCAGATCCATACAGGCAGTCTTTCCATATGGTTCCCGTCTGAAAAATAGAACTAGCTCTATTTTGACACCTATTTTCGTCCAGTTTGGCGAGCATTAATTGACACTATTGTTTTACTATTATGTGGAAATGTTGCGTGTTTATTTCGAACAATATTTAAAATATTATTCAAAATTTTATAGGTGGATGTGTTTATTACTGATTGTGAACGCGTGTTTCCATTTTGTGTTGCAAGTTTCGCGAAGATTTTTGATAGTTTTTTGGCATTTGTGATATATACTTTATGATCCGTCATTTTTTGACATTAAGTACCTTTTCAAAATACTGTTTCTTCTTTAATGGCAATAACGCGTATATCTGTATGAAATCGTAGATATGAAAATAATGATCCTGTGAAGCAAAGATTTTTTGTACTGGTCCCGGTATGGATTTCATATAAGGATCGGAATGAAAAAAATAAGTGTCGTGTAAAGTGCCCATAAGTGCAAAGCCTGGTTAACAAGCCAGAAAATACTCTTCTACCATTTCAGGATATGATTAATCTATCTCATATTTATTTTATTTCTTACCCTGCTGTTCGGCCCCATTAAGATGTTTCTTTCAACCGTACATTTGTTTTAAAATAAAAATCTGGACTACCACAAGTATCAAGTTGGGAGTTTTGTTTTAGAAAATAATTTTGTGAGTAATGTGCCTTCTGTTAATTTTTAAATAATTAGCTGAACAATAAACTGAAATTTGTCTGTGTTCGAGTAAAATGAATTGTACTTGTTAAATTAATCTGCAAAATAATAACGGCTTCGTATCAGAATGACCTAGTTGTTTGACTTTCGTCGTTTTTTCGTTGCGGCAGGTCACTGGATTGATTTTCATTGCAGCCACCGGCTATATGAGCGCATTATCTAAAATTCAAGATAACGTATGTTCTTATATATACGCGATTTCTTCAATTTACATATTTTATAGAAACGATGAAAAAGTGAAGGATTTTTTTTTATAAATTTTTTTCTCAATAAGGTAACTAACAAACAAAAAATCAATTTTACTGACGCGTGGGTCATGGTGATGGACAATGGCGTCAATCTGAGAATTTGAAAAAAAATAAATTGAATAAAATTGACTGTTTTATCGGCTGTACCAAAAATGGTAAAAATTGGAGGACGTACAGTTTTTGACTCAATTTTCTACTAACACATACATGAGTTATAATCAGTTATATAATGAGTTATAATCAAGACGATTACTTGGAAAAAGGCTGTAAAGTTAAGTCTTAGCAATTCTGACCAAATTACTAACACTATTTCCAATAAAATAATTGTTTTGACGTTCCAATTGGTAACATGTTAACATTTTTTCGAAATATTTTATTAATAACTTTTTTATTTTTTATTTTTATATGAATACCGCACAAGAGTCTTAAACTGCTCCCAACCGTCTGGAGCCAGTGAGACTATGGCATTCCCAATTGGGGAATGTTGTGAGGCTGAAGGTATTGGGGAGGGGAAGGAGAAGGGGAGAGGAAGGTGGTGAAAAGGGAAAATACCTGGCTATTCAGATCTGGTCACCAAACACGGCTAAAAGCCATTTCAAGCAACGTTTCAATTCTGAATGGTGGTCTTTCACCAGGGCGATACTGAGAGTATCTTCCACTCTGGAACGTGCGCAAATATGCTATATATTATTTTTAAAATGAATTAATTGTGAAACAACACAAATTAATTAAATAAAAATTACTTGTGCACGCCGGGATTTGAACCCGCGACCTTCGGATTCGTAGTCGAGAGCCTTACCCCTCGACCATGGAGGCCGTCATTAACAACGTCATAACTGGCTAATGATACTCGTATATCTAAAAAAAAATATATTTTTTCGTCCTATATAAGGCCAGTACTTAAAAATACACATTCTGTAGTCTGCTAACACAAGCAACATTACTAATGATTTATATTAATTATCTATGACAATTTAAAAAATGCCTAAGGTTCTTAAACTGAAAGTTTTTAAGTTCTCTATGAAACACATACTGGAACTTTAGGTAAGACGTTCAAAAAGGCCTTCACTGGTTTTCAAACTACACCCCTTTTGGACATTTTAGTAGTGTTTCATGGAAATAAATAATTCCTGGAATTTTCTTATATTTTCTTCTTATTTTTTATGTGAATATCCACAAGAGTCCCAACTGCTCCCAATCGTCTGGAGTTAGTGAAACTATGGCACCCTCAATTAAGGAATATTGTGAGACTGAAGGTTAGGATGGGAAGGAGAAGGAGGAGATGGTGGTGAGGAAATACCTGGCTATTCATATCTGGTAACTAAACACGGCTGAAAGCCATTTCAAGTAACGTTTCAATTCTGAATGGTGGTTTTTCATCAGTTCTTTTACTAATAGTATCTTCCACTCTGGAACGTGCGCAAATATACTATGTATTATTTTTAATGAATTAATTGTGAAACAACGCGAATTAATGGAATAAAATTTACTTGCGGACGGCGGGATTTAAACTCGCGACCTTCGGATTCGTAGTTGAGAGCCTTACCCCTCGACCACGGAAGCCGTCATTAAAATCCATAAGGAACGTTAAACATTTTTCTAACTACCCGTAAAGATTTTTTCCAAAAATATCATTACCAATATTGCTTGTACTACATATTTAGATAATGGCGTTTAGCGACATTTATATGCAAATTTTTGTATTCCCCCTATTACGTTTAACTAAATCGAGATTTGACTGTTTTCTTTTAAAATTTAAAACTTGTACATTTAAATCTCAGAAATATTGCGGCAAAATCCAAGAAAAAGTCGTCCATGAAAGATATTCATGTGTAAATATCACAAGCTGCGAATTTCCTCTAATAAAATATTTAAACATTTTGAATTCCCGAGACGAACAAGTGTCCCAACCGCTTGTTTAAGAAAAATAAATAGAGATGTCTCGAGAATTTTCCCACTCAATGTACTTGGCTAAATGATGCGCTATTGCATTGCACGATTGCTCCTTAGCGTGCTGGGCAAAGAGAGGCGAAATGCGGGAGAAATATCCAAGGAAGCGGGAGGACTTGAACGGGAACAGAGAAAAGTAAGAGGCGAGAGGCACTGAGAACTCGCTATAAAGCAAAGAGCACGCAGAGACAACTAGCCTCATAAACTAGACGTGGAATGCATCAGAATGCAGCTCCGACCGAAATAAGTTTCCTGGGAATGTCGTGACAGGAAATTACCTTATGCATTTCGTTCGTGTAAATAGTGGGAAAACTGTAAAGTATTAAATCATTTTTCTTTTTAAATGTCTACTTTTGAGCATTGAATGCGAAAAATTCGTTTAAAATTGTACTTCAAAATATATCAAATACTCGTATTTTAACACAAACAATTTTGGAAAATTTAAAGAATTTATATGATCCTTTTTTTTATCTGACTCGAGAGTCTGAACCAGTTAGAATTGAGGAATTGAAATTTATGGAATATCGTGATGCTGAAAGGAATGAAATGGAGAAGGATATAGGGGAGACTGCGGCTGCAATGTACCTAGTTATACAGATTTGATTACAACATATTATATTATATTATATTATAGCTCCAGCCATATCATGTGAACCAGCGTTCTTCGAGTTTAGAACCAAGAAATCTATCGCCTAAATTTGGTGTTTTCAACAGTACCTCAATTCGGGAGACAGGTATATATTAATTGGATAAACAACGCCTCTACCATAGGTTTGGTGACTTAGCAGGGGTGCTCGGGTTCATGGGGTGATGTTTGTCCAGGTCTTGGCGGCAGATGCATGTACCAACCAGCTGCGTGGTTGGCCGGATGAGGAGAGGCCGGTTGACGGAGACCGCCTTGCACTGCAGTGGGAGGGATGAATTAATACGTTCGTCACTTCTGGACCCACTGACCCATAGATTCCTACCCACCTCTCATATCTTTTTTTTCTTCCCAGAACTTTCTCTCCTTCCTTTCCTTAAAAAGTTCATCTACATAGCATCCCCAAAGATGAAATAGCCCCCGAGGAATTTATTCTATTCATATTTTAAACTTAGATTTACCGAACAATCAAAACAATCTTCACAATTTCCATGGACAAATTCATAAACCCCTTTTAACTTTTGATTATCTACTTAATTTTATAATAAAAGTAAAGATTATCCTCCAACCCGTGAGAATGTGAAGCGTTACAATTGCCATTCCCGTCAGTTCCCACCATCCACTGGTAATATTTTCCAAGTCACACAATAGTTCCCAAGTCGCCGAGGGGCAGCGTTAGTGTTTTCAAGTCAGGACTGAGCCCAAGTGACAGATGGTGATTTAAGCGCTATAAAATAAAGGCAGCATCTGAATGACAAGTCGAAACAAAGATTTATTCAACCTCCGAACCTTTGGAGAAATCATTCTAAACACTTTGCCACGTTTTTATGGTTTCACTTGGGAAAAGTAAAAAATAAAATAAAGAAATATATTTTTATTTTTGTTGCTATAGGCATATAATTTATTTTTCATTCTTTTAGCTAGAGAAACAATGAAATAATTTTTGGCTTAACGTTTTTCATATAATCAAAACGATATAATTGTTTCCTAATACTTGTAGCACTTTCTTATTCCAGTTTCACTTACATATTATGTAACAATGATCAATAGCAGTTGATGGCCTGTGATGTTTTTTGATAGTTTTACAATATATTGAGTTATGGTTGTTATTTTTTAATATTATTTTATAATGTGCGTAAATATATATATATATATATTATGTACACATGTATGTATTTTAATTTACCTATAAACTAATTAAGATAGTTTTTATATGCAAAAAGCCCGCTGACAATCTGGACTTTTATTCTTTTTCGTTTTATATTTATTTTGTTATTTTTTTGTAGCATGGATGTTAAATGAAATGGTTTAAATAATTAATTTTTAAATTCATTCTGTAACTTTAAAAAAAAATGTGGATAATTATCAAAACACTCATTTACATTACATTTTCTGAAAGAATGTTTTCATATGGCAAAGCCATTAATTTGAAGCAATTTTCGGAAGGTCTCAATATCCCGAATAAATCCACAAACTACTTAACGTCGGGGGCAAAACTTGGAAAACGAATTTTCATAATTTTCTTTGAAGCATTTCCGCAAAGCGGCTGATTACTTCCGATGTTCTTCTTTATTCTACGCTTCCGATAGACAACAGGTAATGTAGGTGTCGCCGCAATTTTCGAACTGTCATTTGCATATATCAGGTGCCAAATTACAGCGGGACGGTCGCAGCCTCCGAGAGTCATTAGAGATAGGGCAGAGGAGGAGTAATTAACAGGCCCCTCCCGAAAGAGCTCTAAAATAAAGGTCAAACTTTTCCCCGGTTCAAGAATATTTTTAATCAATATTTAAACTTTTTTGGAACGCCGGGACGCCACGCCGGGACGCTCCGCCGCGGGCTGAAAAGAGCATTTAAAGTTTTGTAATTGATGGGAGCCTTCAAGCACAAAAAGTGTGGATTGTTTCTTGCATGATATACTTTTTTTATTTTAAGACCAAGACTCCACAGGAGTTCATGCAAATTCAATTCATTATTCGCCCGAAGTTGAAATAAATGGACTCAAAAATTCAATCTTGAGATATCGGCTCGCTTCATCCAATACTTATGTAAGAGACCCCCCTTTTGCCACCTTCTTTTAAAATTGGAGTTTAGAAATGGGCAGAGAAATAGATTGTGAAGTTATTTACGAGTGTTTTAAAAAGATTTACCTAGATGTATACAGCGTAAATGTCGCGTTTATTATACGGTGAATGCAATCGGTTATGGAGATCATAACATCGGTGTTTTGTTTATTTACAATTTTCTCTTGAGACTTGAGAGAGTATGCGATAATTCAATATTGTGTCCGGCCGTGCGTGTACTTAAAGAGCGGCGACTGCCAAAAACTCACCGTGTTCATATAACGCGAGCGTTATCAGTTTTCACACGTACAAATAGTTGGGCAGCGGCGGCGGCGGCGGCTCCTCTCCGTTCAATAAATTCGTTCGGCAGGGCTATAAAAGTGTAAAAATAAGCATTCACCCCGCGGTCGAGTGGTCTCGTACGCGCGATTTAACTCGGATAGCCCCACAAAGAGCGCCCGGGGCGCCCAACTAGGGGCTGATCTGATTTCTACTACGTTTTCTATTATAAAACATTCCGCCAAGTAATTACTCGCCATTTTGTTTTGATGGAATTTGAATTCAGAAAGGGGTCTTTTTAAAAGTTGATTAAAACGAACAAGGAAAGGAAATTGATGATTCTAAAAGATATTTTGCCCTATTAAATGTGATGATTGAACTAATTAATGCATTGATTAATAAATGTTAACTTTTCTATAATTTCAAATACATATAGATAAATATTAGGAATTCATGTTTTTTTAATCATTATAGATAATGATTAAAAAACTGATACCTGTCAAAATGAAACATGAAACCGAAAAGACACAGAAAATAAATAAAAAAGATAACGGAAGCAAATGGGACTCAGGAACTCATGGTCTATCCGGGACCTTGCGCTCTAATCCACTGAGCTATCAGCTTCGCTATCTAAAAACCGTTAAATTTTGTTTAATTAAATCCCATATATTTTTGACATTTTAATTTGCTTACCGGAGTCAAAATAACGCAAAACAAACGTGGGCAGCAGTGCACCAAAGCTGGTGCCAAAATGGATGTCACGTGACTTTTGCATTCAGCATCCAAAATCGTATTAGGGCTAGTCTATTCTGACCTTAGTAACCAGTTCGAAACAAGCTGCAAAATGATCTACGGTATACGAGTATATATTTTTTCAATACCAAATTATATGTTTTGTCTTAAAATAAGTTCTCGCTCTTCGTTGGTAAAAAAAATGAATCACCCAAATTAAATAGTAATATTGTTATTTAAACATTAGTAAAATACCTTCATAATAATAATATGTATATTATATGACGCAAAAATCATATTAATTTAATTATTCAATTTCCGATTTAAAAAAATACTTGTTCAGCAAACACCCTGTTTAGTTGATGACTAATGATTTGAAATAAACTTTTGACCCCTTTCAGAATAATATGCGATGACCTAACTGCTTGGATATCCCCCAGTCGAATAAATATTATGAAAATATGTACCTCCATAAAACACGTTACATAATGTCAGATCGACAATTATTTACAAGAAATGGAAGTCCCTAGGAAGACGGACGACTTTAAAAGATGGCGTTTGGTTGCGAACCCTGCGTTGGGAGCCAATTCCGGACCGGACCTACCCACTGAACAAATAATCCGTAGAAGTGCGATAATTTTTTTTTTTTGTTTATTTGAATACCGCACAAGAGTCCCAACTGCTTCCAATTGTCCGCATTAAGTAGGACTACTGCATTCCAATGGGATTTTGTTGTAAGGCTGAAAAGGGTGAGAAAATAAAGGAGATAAACAAGAGGAAGGTTGTGAAGAATCCGGTCAATATATATATTTTTTAATTTTTTTTTTTAATCATTTCATAATATTAACAACTCTTAGAATGAAACATGAAACCGAAAAGACACAGAAAAGAAAAAAAAGAGAACGGTAGCAGCTGGGACTCGAACTCAGTACCTCGTAGTCTATCCGGGACCCTTTCCCAGCTGCTACCGTTATCTTTTTATTTTATTTGTATCGGATTCACGTTTCATTCTAAGGGTTGTAAATATTATCTTCAATGATTAAACATTCATTATAATGAGGTATATAAGATTCAATAAGTTATTCAATTTTCTTTTTTTTTAAATTTATTTTTTATTTTTCTTGATAAAACATAATTACAGGAATGTTCGATGTCTGTCTCAAAAACGGCGCTGAAGCAATTTCAAGCAACATTTAGATTTTGAATTCGTTTTGATTTAGGTCTTTCACCAGGGTGATACTGAGAGTATCTACCACACCAATTTTGAAATTAAACGAATCTTCTTAGGCTAATTTATTTAATTATCAGTTCCATAAATATTTTCGATACATGAAAATTATCAATTTCGCCAAAAGTAAGGAAAAAATGAGCTTACTTAATTAAAGAAATAAAATAAATTCACTTAGTTTAAGACCATTTTATTTTGAATATTTTTTCTACCCGTTCCGAAATCAATATTCCTTCTTTAGGGAAAATATACCTATGTTAACATTACAAAATGATGGTCAATACTCGTACATTAGGTGGAAGGGAAGATTGAGTGTGGGGGGAGTTTAGCAAAGAATGGGGGAAAGAGAAAGAAACATATTCAAAAAGTGATTAGATAGATTATTATTATTAGTTTTTTAATTTTCTAATGCTTCTAAGTTTTATTTTTATTATTTATTAAGTTAAAAGAAATACATAATAATTTTACTTTCGTATCTTAACTACCTACATATTATATCAATTAACTACATACATACATATTATTCTTAACCTATTTTAATACTTATATTAAATATAATATTACTTAATATTACATTATATTATTTATGTACCATACATATTATTCTTATTACACATTGTTATTTTGCTCACTTATTTTGAAATTGAACAGTTTTTTTAAATGTTCTCACCCGATTCTCCGTTTTCAGACTATGTTTCTTTTACCACTTTTATTCTTCACTGTATTCGTATACAATTTATTATGTTGTCTTTTGTAATGTTCGTTAACTTGCAATATATTTTTTTTATAAATGCTGTGTTCGTGTGTATTAGTCCATTTTGTATTTTGTAGATTAATAGGCATACGAGTATATTACCATATATTCGTACAGTTTTCTGATTTTCAACAAGTTCATTTCTTGGTGTAGCTTTTTTGTGGGTGTCTGGGTTACAATTGAATTTTTTTTTTTTAAAACTTTATTCTTTATTATTTGTAATTCATTCATGTATGGAATTTGTGTGTTTCCCCATATTTCTATTAGGTAATTTAGGTGGGACCGGATTAAACTAAAACATAAGTCCTCTTAACATGTGCTGGTAAAAGATGTGCTTTTCTACCAAATACACCAATTAGTTGGATGATTTTTTATTTATTTCGTTTTAGTATCTGTTGTTTAAAGGACAAGTGTTTTTCAATATGTAGGCCCAGGTATTTTTCACTATCTAAAATGTGTAGTTTTCTTTTTTCTTTTTGTAATGATTTATCAATCGGCTTTTTTCTTTTTGGTGAAGTTAAGATCATGTAACCAGTTTTTTTTAACATTAATTGTTAATATGTTTTTAATTAGCCGAGTTGTTTAATCGTTTTCCTTTATTGTTCATATGAAGAATATTTATCATAGTATATTATCTAAACTATAAAGAATACTCAAGGAATGGAAATTCCTAAACCGGTAGGAAAAATACTCAAAGTAAAGTGGTTTAATACTAAGTGATTTAATTTTATTTTTATGATGAACATCCAAAAAGTTTTAGCTATATACGATAGAACTGCTATAATCTATTCAAGAAAGAATTTTTAGTAGCCGAGTGGACAAATCCATCGCGAGTTTAATAGGTACTCTGCCAACTTAGTCCTCTATTATTGCAATATCTTCCGCTTATAGTGATGGAAGGAAGATGACTTCAAGTAGTTTCGAGTTTTTCGTAACATCGTGACCCGGGAATATTTATCTGCCTTTTATTAAAAAAAATATCATTAAAAATTGATCTTTTTCATCTGGAGAAAGAAATGATAAGTTTGCTTTTGGCACACGCACACGCTCTCGGCACACTTCTATCGGTTTTTATTTTCAGTGGACGAGCCCAATAGCCCCGGCCCACGCCGCACATCGGCCGGTATAAATATTTTACAAACGCCTCGGAACTTTATGATAGGACGTAAAAGATAAGAATATCTCGACCCTTTGACAAAGTGTGGCTCCCGTTATACATATAAAGGGATGAAATATGGAACTGGGAGGTGGCGAGCGCGCAGGAACCACCACAAATAGAGAAATATGGCATTAAATGCTGCTTTGGTATGCGGATGCTCATGCGGGAAGAATATTAAAAGGGTCGAAGGTTTATAGTGATTTTTGATCTTTTTACGATCGGAAAATTATTTTCAGGAAACCAATAGTGACCGGGTCCAGTTGAATACGGCGCTGATTTATGTCATTGCTAACAACTGTAAATCACCATTTCGATATCGACAGATAAGAACAACTTCGCTACAGATGCCAAGGAATACGTATCATTGGTAACAACTGCAAATCATCATGTCGATATCGATAGATAAGGACAACTTTGCTACAAATGCCAAGGACTAGGTATCATTGGTAACAACTGGAAATCACCATTTTGATATCGAAAAATAAGGACAACTTCGCTTCAGATGTCAAGGAATGTCATTGGTAACAACTTCAAAATCGCATTTTCGATATCGACAGATAAGAACAACTTCGCTACAGATGCCAAGGAATACATATCATCGGTAACAACTGCAAATCATCATGTCGATATCGATAGATATGGACAACTTTTCTACAGATGCCAAGGACTAGGTATCATTGGTAACAACTGGAAATCATAATTTTGGGGACGGTGCCTGGAACGTTATGGTGAGATTCAAACGGTCTCACTGGACATTTCTAAGGCCTTTGACCGAGTTTGGCACCGAGGACTTGTCAACAAACTGCCTTCTTACGGACTTCCCGTTTCCTTGTGTACGTGGATTGCCGACTTTTTGAGGGAGAGATCGATTCAGACGGTTGCTGATGGTTTCATCTCTTCCTCGCATTCAATAAATAGCTGGCGTCCCACAAGGATCGGTTCTATCTCCGACATTGTTTTTGTTGCACATCAATGACCTCTTGACATGTGCACCAATCCATTGTTACGCGGATGACAGTACAGTCCATGATTGCTTTTTGTTTGACAAGCCCCCAAAGGGCACACAAACTCCAACGGCTCGGAGGGCTTTGAAACAGAGAATGGACGGTTACCTTGAGAGGGTCTCCTCTTGGGGTAAGAATAACCTCGTCGAATTTAATGTTTCAAAGACCCAATCATGTCTGATTACGTCTAAAAGGGATCGAAATGACAATCTAGTCTCCTTTAATGAAAGCAATCTTCCCAACAAGCCTTCCATTGATATGCTTGGTGTAACCTTAAGTGACCAGCTCAGGTATGGGGGCTCCATCGAAACCGAGTAAAGTTAGCCTCTCAGAAGCTGGGCGTATTGTACAGAGCCCGCAGATACTTTAATAGTACACAACTGCTGACCCTGTACAAATCGCAAGTATGCCCCACTGTAGAATTTGGCAGCCACCTCTGGTCAGGAGTCCCAAAATAACTGAAAAAAAAAAAACCTTGACTCTGTGCAGAAACGGGCGGTCCGTTTGATAGATTCGCCTATCTTAACAAATGGGTTGCAAACTTTGGAGCACAGACGTCGGGTGGGAATGCTGTCCTTGTTCTACCGGTATTTTAATGGAGGATGCTCCGAGGAACTAGCGTCATTGATCCCTTCGGCACCGGTGCATAGTCGGGAAACACGCCAAACGCGCGCCCAGCATTTGCACACGGTTGACACTTGTCACATGAGAACGGGTCGCTTCTACGACTCGTTTTGTGTTCAACAGCTCGGCTGTGGAATGATCTGCCGGCCTCTGTGTTTCCTCCATCCTATAACATGGGTCTCTTCAAGACCCAAGTTCACTCCTTCCTATCCTCTAAAAGACCCTCCACACAGCATCCCCAAAGATGATATATAGGCCTTGAGGGAAATTATTTCCTCCTTGGTCTCCTGTGTGGAGTTACTGTAAAAAAAAAAAAAAAAAAGGCTGTTTCCTAGTGATGGTTATCACCACAACATCATGAAAAAATTCTCGCTTATACACAGGACACTTGAGGGAAGCTTCGTTTCCAAAACATGTTGATATTTATATATTAAATAGTGGTTGATACAAAATATTTCTTATGAATTTTATAAATAAAATTTACTTTCGCACGCCGGGATTTTAACCCGCCACCTTCAGATTCGTAGCCAAGGATCCTAATTACCCAACCGCGTACCAGGTTGTTAGAATACGGGGGAAACCGGTTTGTAGAGGTAATCTTATTATGAAACAAAAAGTGTAACGTCATTTTTGCAAGGCCAATCACGATTTTATAATCAACTAGCTGATGCGTACCCGGCCTTGCTCGGGATTTAAAAAAAAAAAAAGTTATTAAGTTTTGAATTCTTGCTTGTCATTAGGGTGCCATAATTGATTTGACAGCGAAAGTAAGTATGTCCAAATAAAGAAACATTTATTTGAATACTCTATTTCATTCCAAACATTTATTTTTTCAAAACATATCTAAATCATAAAGTTCTTAAGTGGGTACCCACTCGTATTTTTCATTTTGAAAATATTCTTCCCAGAAAAACTTTGCCCTTTGAATATGCAATATGTGGCTAACCATACTGTTATGGTATGGTTATCTATGGGCTAACCTAAATGAAACATGGCAGGTTCGATGTTTTTCATACTACTACAACTACTTTCTAAACCTTTTCGGCACTAAAAAAAAACCAATGTGTACTATTTTCAACGAAACCGGTCCAGTGATTTTTGATAACATTGAGGACAAACAAACTTACACTGATTTTTATATATATAGATATTTACATAACTCAGACCTGAACGCCTCGACATTGCGAACGTCAGTTTTTAATCATATATTGGTGGAAGGGCGAAAGAGCCATCTCTCTTTCTTGATTGTATGCATTATGCATGTTTTGCCTTAGCATAATTTTCTAATTGATTTTAAAATATTCAAAACAAATATCATATTTTTGAGCACGTAAAAGGAACAAATGAAATTCGCAAGTCGTTGAACCAAAATTGCGTGTACTAAAGAAAATATTAAAAATTCAACATTTTTTTACGCTGTAAAATCAAGGCACACCAATTTACATAGTTTATATAATAAGCACAACCAGATTTGTGGGGAGCCAAGCTGAATTTAATTTTATTACGTGGTGTAAGTAAAACAAAATATGACTTGAATATATTAATTTCAGGACCTGCAATAAAAAATGGTCCTAAACATCACTTGACAGGTTGCTAACTCAAGAAATAGCATAAATGATTATTCTGTAAATTCCATAAGGGTAGTTAAGAAAATGAATACGGTTTCAAAATGCTTGGCTTTGTTCTCCGCAATGAAATCGTAATACGAAGAACATGGAGTACAACTCCATTATCTGAGCCCCTTCTGAACAGAAGGCCTATTCTTAAAATAGAAAGAGTGCGAAAGCGGTTTATGCGTTAAATTTATATGAGTTTTTTTTAAGGTAACATTTCATCAAGTTAATCTCTGGAACCATATGTAATCCACCTATGTTGAAAGAGGTAAACTTATATGTTCCTAATAAGTATACTCGTGGGAGATCTCATGCACTATTTTCTGCTCCGAAAGTGAGAGCTTCTGTTTACCAGAACATGCCAATCAGCAGAGTGACTCAACTGCTCAATAATGCTGCATTGATCATTGACATTTTTAACATCACTTACAGACAATTTAACCCATGTTACAAAATCGTTATAAAATTGCCCCCATGACTTGTTATAGTTTACCTATCAGCCTTTAACTTCTTGCATGTTTAGTATAGATTATCATTTTCAGTATTTGTTAAAAGCATTAATAAACAAATGTAGACTTACTAAACGTGTACTATTTGTTATTTCTAATACTTATCTATGAATATTTTTTACAAATTATCATCTCATAATCTCTCTAATATATAGGGACTATGAAAATAAATAAATAAAAGGCAAAAATTCTCAAACTGTAATCTTTAAATTCTATAAAATAAGTTCCCAAATGTCTTGAAAATAAGTGTAGTTTGAAAATCAGTGAAAACAATTTTGAACATTTTTCCTAAATTCCAGTACGTATTTCATATAGAATTTAAAAGATTACAGTTTATGGATTATCACCGTTTTGCAACCTTATGCATTTTCCCAATTCCCTTGGTCGAAAAGGAGTGATGGCTAGTTAGTTAAAAGTGATTTAAATTTAAAAAAATATTTAATCATTGAAGAAGATAATATTAACATATCCTAAATGAAACACGAAACCGAAAAAAAAACACGTAAAATAAAAAGGTATCAGTCGCTTCTGAGACTCGAACCCAGGACCTCTGTATTACCGGGACAACCGCTATTATCTTCTTAAATGATTAAATATTACAATGAGGTTTACAAACTTCAATAAGGCATTAAAAATATAATTAACCACTCTCGTAAAGTATGTAATAATAAAGTACACGTGTTAAGTGTGTATAATTCATCTATAATTTTAAATATTACTTAATTGATAAACTTAAGTTCTTAAAAACTTAAGACAAGATTTTTGTGCATAGCGCAAAGGGTAACAATTATTTTTATAAACAATAATTATTAGCCTGAAACACCCATCCAAATTGAAAAAAACCTTTCCGAGCAAAGATAAATGTCGCCGACAGGACTCGAACCTGCACCCTTCACCCTTCTGATGTATAAATATATTAAATATTACTGTTTATTACCACAAATTCATTAAAAATGTATTGTCATTGACATGTAATCGAAATCGCAGTTATCCAAAATGTCTTTAAGCTTAAGTAAAAGGATAAGGAATTTTCCTTAAAAAGAACCAGAATAGGCCTCGGTGCATTAATTTGCGCCAGGGAATGTTGTCTGATAAGATTGACAAGTTCTCTCACAAAACTTATAATATAATATAAATACCTAATCATCTTTTTTGATTTCAATTTGTTGCTTCGTGTATTTTATGACGAAGATTTGTATGTATCTCATATTAATGCACACATATGTGAAGATATATAATATTGTGTCATTGCGATGAGTTAATTAATTAAAAAACCAGTATTTAAATAGTCAAAGAAACAATTATTAGGTTAATTCGCTTCCATATAATCGTATTATTGCAACTACTGTCATTTAAAAAATGTTTAAAACATTTTGGACGAATTTGAAATTTGGTTATGCAAAACGACTCGCTCTTTTGAATTTATTTTTCCGCTTTTGAGTGACTAGCCAGCTTTTGTGTTCCGTCCTCCTTCCTACAAGACACCAACTCATTCCTTCCTCTTCTTTAAAGTGCTCTCCGCAAAGCATCCCTAAATAAAACATCGTAGTCGGGAAATTCAGGGTCATCTATGTGAAGCTAGCAAAGCGTTATCGGCGTACAAAAAGAATAGGAAATATTGTAGATTCTTCAGCCCAGTGTTGACATCGAGATGACAAACATGGTCTCCTATTTGAAAATTACACGGAATTTCAATGCTCGGAAGTGAACTCAAAATTGATGGAAGCACAAACGAACTCTGCTTGAAACGTAATTATTATGAAAATTGTTAAATAGTACACACAATTATTGTTATTTAAAACAAATCTTGAACCCTCTCTAAAAAAAACCATTACGAAAAATGAATATGTAGTTGTTTGTGTACGATTGTTATGAACTGTAGTGTAATTTTTGTTAGTGCATTTTAGCACGTGTAATTTTCGACATGTAATTTTATCGTGTGTAATTTTAGTAGGTGTAATTGTGCACATGTAATTTTAGCATGTGTTATTTCTATACCAATAACGATTATCTACCCCAGATGTTAGCATTTTATGATTGTAGTATTGAAATACTCATGTCTCCGTATTACGGACTGATTAAAACGGCTAATTATAATAAATGATTGTATTGATAAACGCGCGACGTATTTATTATCTTGGGTGCATGTTATAAATAGCTCTGTTACATAGAGGCCCGACTTGCAAACGTCTCGCCAGTGGCGGCGCGGCTGCCGAATGTCACATCTCGGGCGGTGTCCAAAGGGCAACGTGCCGGAGGGTGATATCGGATTGATAACAGTTCCCTTATCAATCCGTATTTTCAGAACGACAGATGCCATGTGGGCAACACGTTATTGCTGATTTCAGAGAAGTATGGACGACTTTAGTAATACATTTATTTCTTCCATAAACGCAAATTCACTTAGTGGCAGTATTTTAAATTAAATAATATTTTTTTTATTGGAATAACTTATTGAAACTTACAAACCTCATAGTTATTTTTTTAAGAAGTGAGTGCATGTTAATAAATCTCAAATATTACATGAAACAGAAAAGACACAGAAAAAAAGGTAACGGTCTCACTTGGCACAAACCGAGAGATCCCGAGTTAGGGGACCTATGGAGCCAATCTGCTAGCTTTTTGCTTATCTGTAGATCATACTCAAATTGTGACCAATTGATAATTCTTTTGCTTTCCTTTGCCAATTTCTTACATGCTGATCTGTTTTCTGACATCCGAGGTATGCTGTAGGCTCGGTAAGCCGCGTTTTTTCGCCGAACTGCTTAGGAGCATTCTCGACTGAACCACGGCTGTGAGCCTATACCAGCTTGTTTAACGATTGATTGAACGAAGCCATCCATCGCAGATGTGATGACTTCACCAATTTTCCGGGCACATCTGGAAGGATCCGAAGTCTGAAAACAGACAGCTGACCACGGAAAAGCATTAAAGTGAACCCTCAGGCCGAACCAATCTGCTGACCTATAGTGCCACATTTTTCTCTTCAGCCTCTCGATTGGCGGTCTGAAGTTAATAGGGATTGATGTTTTCAGCAGCCAGTCGTCGGACGATCCTAAAGGCGCTGAGACATCAATCGCATAACCACGTTGCTCGGTAGTTAAAAATAGGTCTAACAGATTAGAGCGATGAGTCTGGACATCAGGAATCCTCCTGAACCAGTTATTCCAATCCATGGCAAAGGGCAAAAAATCCGTCTGTCGGCCAGCCTAGTTCGTTGAACATGAGAACTTCAACTACGGTTCATTATGAACATTGAAGTCTCCCGGAACAACAAACTTGGCCGAAGGGTAGGGGGGTAAAAGGTCACCAATTGTTTCGCTCAAATGTTTAAATAGCTCGGATGTGTCTGATTCGCTGAGGTTTGGTGAGCGGTATAAGCACGCGTAAAATCTTACCGTACTGGCAAGACTGACGCCTACCCGCATTACGTCAAATCTGGAATTTTCCAGACTCAACAGTCGCACTCAGTTGACGTCAGCTCGGCTATACAAAAAACCCCTCCTTTTGGTCTGAACTTGCTTGCTACGAGGGTGAAGCCCGGGCAGTCCGAATAGGAGGCGTCAGGAAGCTCAGCTATATGTGTTTCACAGAGGAATAGAAGGTTTGAGCGTTGGGTTTGAAGGTGGTGGTGAACAGAATTTAAATTTTTGTGCATCCCTCGAATGTTGGTAAAATTCACCAATTAATTAATTAATAATGTGGTTGAACTTGTCGATTTATTTTTAAATATTTTTTATACGAAACGTAAAAAAAGGGAAGTCACAATTACCTTTATAATACGTTTGTGTAATTATGTATGTTTTTAGTTTCATACAAAGTGATTTGATTAGGATTTACATAACAAAAAAATTAAGTGTAAGTGACTAAAATTTTAGTGTTTTTTGTTTTTATCAAAACTTAAATGGTTATTATAACTGACATGTAAACAAATTTCAGACACCCGAGGGGTCAAACCGTATGTTCCTATATCCCAGTTCTAATTGTACCTTCTGCCTTATTGCTAGGATACAGTTGGTATCTCAGCTCATTCCTCCTATATCTTTGCTAGAGTACACCACGTGGCTAGTTTATAATTCTTTCATCTTATATATAATAAAATACATAAACGAAGTATTGACTACTAAATCTATAACCCGAGCCAACAAGAAGGAGATCGAATATATTCGTAGTATGCAAGTGAAGAAACAAATCTATATTTAGTGAATTCGAAGTGCACGTAACCTTATAAACAAAAACAAAACATTACATGGTTCTGTCAATATTGTTAACGGGGAGATGGATAGAGGTTGCCTCTTGAAACTTTAGCTCCTTGCACGCACAACACACTGAGTCCGCACAGCCTGCGTCATAAGACATATTTTTCCCCCTTTATCTCCCTTTGATAATGTTTATGTGTACGCGAATTTTATAAGTAAACAAGATATAAGCATATTATTTTTATTAAGACTTGTTTATCTCCGAGTGTTTGGGTTAATTACATCGCAAATAGGAAGAGTGGATTTGATAGCAGTAACAGACAATATTTATTTATTTATTATCCAGACCACGCTGTCGGGGCCATGCATGTCTGATACTGGAACCATTATAGGAACATTTAGTGCCGCTGTTATCTGGCAACCACTAAGATGTTTTATATTGCCACTTTTCAAGATCAGATAAGGATTTCGGTACCAACCTGGTTGAAGATGTCTATTAGAACTGTCAACATAATAAGCATGGCAGTCACTAATTGTCACAAAATAATTCAATGCTTAGGAGTTATGCATAATGCCTAAAAGCGTATAAAACGATTTAAAATTATTAGATATAAGCTGAATAGAAAACAACTGAGGCAAGTTTACTGTGCTCTTGTACTAGTGGTGGGCGAAGGGGCTCGGTTTAGTGAGCCGGATCACTAAATCAGCTCTAGGTAAAGACAATCCACATGAAAACTGGACGAAAAAAGTATCGTGCAAGAGCGTCTTAAGGACGTCTTTAGGGGGAGTAAGGGAGCGAGGGAGCGAGGGAGAGGGCATGGTGCAGGAGGACGCGAACCGTCGTTTAAACGAGCCGTATCACCGAACCGGTACACTTACAAAGAGCTGGTTTAGTGATCCGGCTCACTAAACCGAGCCGCTTCGCCCACCACTATCTTGTACAATCATCTCTTAAATAAGGTATTATCAGTTGGGGTAGTGCACACATATGTGCCTGGAGTCTTTAGAAAAGATTCAGAAACTAACCGTAAGAGGAACGGTTTCATATATGACTTAATTTTGAGTTTGCGTGCAAAATACTCATCTAAACCGAATAATCCTTATGTTCATCAAAAGGTGTATGTATCTAGTAAGGGTTGGCAGTATTTTTAAAATTTTATTTTGAACTTGCAAAATAAAGGCGATTAAAAAAATAGAACTTTCGCGATTTCAAAAGCAACTTAAGCAATTATTTGGGTGCTAATAGCGATAAAAAAAAGGTTTTACCCCGTTTATTTAAAAAATATAATGAAATATAAATAAAAAAAATTTTTTTACATAAGCAATGTGATGGACTTAACTTTAGATTAAAAAACGACCTATTTACGTTGGTACACAAATTTGCCGCACATAATTAAAATATCGAACCGAAAAAATCTTTAATTTTTAAGATGTTGAGTTTTTTAAATTTCATTTTATGTAATTTTATTTATATGGCAAATACGACACTATAAAAAAAATACTATTTAACCGTAAATAATTTTCAAAGTTGCCACTAAAATCATGAAAAATTGATTTGTTTAATGGCCCACATTAAATAATTTAAAACCAAGATAAATAAAAACATTTCGAATTTTTAATAGATATTAATATATCTTTAATTTAAAAAAAAATATCTTTCATTTTGGGTGAGTAGTTAGCCGTTCCCCTTAAAGTTCCAATAAGGACGAGTACTGATTTTATTTTCATAAAACAAAAAGCTTCATTTGAAAAAGAAACATATTAAAAAATACCGTGCTAAATTAATTAGAAATATATATTCATGTTTGAAGAAAGAACAAGCAAAATAGAGCTCCAAGACAATCACATGCAAAATCTTTGAATATCGTAG
Source organism: Halesus radiatus (assembly GCA_022606495.2). Classification (NCBI taxonomy): domain Eukaryota; kingdom Metazoa; phylum Arthropoda; class Insecta; order Trichoptera; family Limnephilidae; genus Halesus; species Halesus radiatus. The sequence continues at coordinate 24,716 of JAHDVE020001111.1, read as the reverse complement.
TTTGTACAACTTTCCATGGAAAAATTAGTTTTAAATACAATGCCATTAATTGCCAGTACCCAAAAATAAATATTTTCGAGGTGTTATCTCAAGAAATACTACGAATGATTTATCTGTAAATTCGAAACGTGTTATTAGGCAAATGTATAAGGTTTAAAAATATAGTAATCCTGTAACTGTAATGGAAGTCATGGATTCGTATCCCGGCGTGCGCAAGTAAATTTTATAAATCATGTTATATCACAGATAATTAAAAAAAAAATATATATATAGTACATTCAGTATCGCCCAAGTGAAAGACCACGATTTAAAACTTTGTGGTGAACAATGGCTGAGTGTTCAAATGCGTCGGGTTTCCACCAGGCGTCGTGAGTTCAATTCTTTGGCTAACCATGTCCAATAGTAGACATTTTAAAATATTGTTAGGTGATTCGTAACCCGTAAATTTTTATATTTCTTTAAAAAAATAAAGAATTGAAACGTTGCTTGAAATGGTTTTTGTCGTGTTTAGAGATTAGATCTGAATAGCCAGGTACTTCCCCACCATCCTCTATCTCATCTGCTTCCCCACCCCCTTCAGCCTCACAACATATCCAATTGAGGATGCCATAGTCTCACTGGCTTCGGTTAGCAAGGAGCATTTGAGACTCTTGCCCGGAATTCACATTAAAAAAAAAACAAAAATGAATTTTATTCATTGGTTTTTGTATAATTTGTATTATTTTATAAGGATGTTTCTCATTTTTGAATGTGAAAATAATACAAATAAGATGACTGGATGTGATCACATCACGGATTGATAGTGCTTTAGAAAGACGAAATTCCGGTCATGCGTACAAATAATAATCTTGTTGTAATGAGTTCTGTTTAACAAATGGTAAAAGCTTACAAAGTTTTAAACGGTCATTCAGGAACTATTTTTATATAGACACGACTTTTGTAATGTTTTAAGAAAAAACATATTTTCATTGTAAACCTTTGTCTAATCGAACTATTTTTGTAAACCGAAATTATTTCAATACACAAATAAAAACTCTCCGGGCAAAGTTGTCCCGTTAAGGCAGGGGTCCTGGGGTCGATTCCTAGATGTGACTGATCCCTTTTTAATCTCAGTGTCTTTTTCTGTTTCAAGTTTCATTTGAGATTTGCTAATATTATCTTCTGTAATGAAAAATGAGCTAATGATGAATGTAAGTAAGTCTAAAGTCATGGTGTTGTTTGTTTTTTTTTTTTTACATGAATACCCCACAAGAGTCTCAACTGCTCCCAACCGTCTGAAGCCAGTGAGACTATGGCATCCCCAATTTGGAAATGTTGTGAAGCTGAAGGTGGGGAAATGCCTGGCTATTCAGATCTGGTCACCAAACACGGCTAAAAGCCATTTAAAGCAACGTTTCAATTCTGAATGGTGGTATTTCACCATGGCGATACTGAAAGTATCTTCCACTCTGGAACGTGCGCAAATATACCATACATTATTTTTTAATTAATTAATTGTGAAATAGCACAAATTAATTAAATAAAATTTAGTTGCGCACGCCGGGATTTGAACCCGCGACCTTCCGATTCGTAGTCGAGAGCCTTACCCCTCGACCATGAAAGATAGTACGAAAACAGTGTACAATATAGTTTGTAAATGATGAATATATGGAGTTGGTCGATGAGTTTGCGTATTTGGGAAGTATGCTTACGAGAGAAAGACTGATAGGGATATTGAAAGAAGGGTAAATGCAGGAAACTCCATTAACGGAGGACTGAACGCCGATGGCGCTAACAAAAAATTGTCCAAAGATGGGAAGCTAACAGTCCAAAACGAAGTGTTGATACCAACCCTGATGTATTTCAGTGAGGCATAGAATTGGCATAGGACGGATGAAAGTTGGCCAAATGTCATAGAAATGAGATCTCTGGGGAGAGTGTGTGGTAAAACAATGTATGATCGTGTGAAAAATGTTGAGATTCGTAAAAAAATGCAAGATTGATGTAAGCCTAATGAGAAAGATTAAGAAAGGGACTCTTATATGGTTTGGGCATGTTGATCGAATGAACGAAGAAAAATAGTGTAAGAAGAGTATATGACTCGAATTTGAATGGGGGAAGAAGCCGGGGACGCCCGAGGAAGACATGGCACGATCAAGTGAATCAGATACTTGAGTCGGACCATGTCAGAAGTTGGAATAACAGAGAATGTACGAAGCGATGTATGTACGTGAATGAAGAAAGAAGTGTATGCCAAGATCAAATTGTTTGGCCGTTCGTCCTCTCTGCCCACTTTTGCGGAGAAACGGTGTGATGGTTAGTTAGTTAGACTGCTAAATTATTCATTTTCTAGTTGGGAGCGGCTCACGTTCATCTTGTCCTGTCAGTACGAAGCTAATGACGGACAAGAATTTGGAACCAAATGTTTTATTATTTAGCAGGTTATGTAGAAACAGTAGATCTGACGAAGTGTGTCTTTTTTATACAGTTTTCATGTTATGTTATTTGTGATATTAAATTTGTAATATATGTGTGCCAAAAAAGTATTCCTCATATTTTCCACTAAATCTATGTATCTGTATACCCTATATTGAGGGTTCCATATTGTGGAAGCATACTCCAGTAAACTTATGTGACCAATCAACAAAACAACATTTCTAAAGTTTTGGCACTTTTGAAAACTCATCTTATTCTTATGAGGAAATTCACCATCTTGTAGGATTCTGATATGATTTGTTCCATATGTTCATCAAAAAATTAATTTGCTGTCTAAGTAAACACCTAGACCTTCACATGCAAATACAGATTGTAACGGTTGTTGTTCAAGTTGTTTGAATACATAACTTAACGCTTTTATTTGAAGTGAACGTAATCGAGTGGCACTTGGATATTTGTAAGGACAGTACGTTTTATTCATAGTTCAAACGATCAAAACCCCTTTGTATTTCCGTACAGTCCGAAAACGATTTATTTAATGTAAGCGACACCCCTATATTTTCGTTACAAGAGCGTCTTTAAGCTGAAACTATCTGAATTTAAAAAAAAAACTTTAACTTGAATCTGACCGGCAATCAGAAGGGTGCAGGTTCGAGTCCTGTCGGCGACATTTATCTTTTCTCGGAAGGTTTTTTTCAATTTGGATGAGTGTTTCAGGCTAATAATTATTGTTTATAAAAATAATTGAAACTGTTGTATTTGTTTTTGTAATTTGGCTCTCTGTCAAATTATGGCAATTATCATCATTTATTTCTCGGTGACGTCATATAAAAAAAACCCCAAATGAGAGCAAAAACAAAAAATCCCTGGAAATTCCCTAGATTCAGAGTAACTAAAATACTATTCTGCACTATGGTATATGGATTCTACTGGAGATGAGAGAGACAAATAACCAAAAATATGAAACAATTTAAGTTGTAGCAAAGAAATTATCCCTTCGTTAGATCTGTACTAGACCATGAACACATCGCGATGACATCCATAATGTATAGGAAAAGTATGTTGTGAGGCTGAAGGTAATGAGGACAGGAAGGAGATGGGGAAGAGGAAGGTGAACATTTTTCAGGCTATTCAGATGTTACCAAACACGGTTAAAGCCATTGCAAGCAACGTTTCCATTTCGAATGGTGGTCTTTCTCCATGGCGATACTGAAAGTATCTACCACTCTGCGACGTACCGCAAATATACAATATATTATTTTTACGAATAAAATGTGAAATAGTACAAATTAATCAAATAAAATTTACCTGCGCACGCCAGGATCTGAACCTGCGACCTCCGAATTTGTATCCAAGGATCGTAACCATTCAACCACGGAGGCCGTCCGTTGGTCTGTCCATTGGTTACATATCCTTTAATTCCAGGTTAGTACATAAAATCTACTCTTCTTATACTCTACTGGTGACCTCTGTTAACGGGGGTTGACTTACATCAGGGCAATCTGTCCCCTGCAGATTGCAGTAAAACTCAGCGGAACGCACTTGTACCATCCAGTATTCGGATTTCGTGAAGATGGGGTTGTAACGTCATTCAATTTTTTTCCTGGTGCTTGTGTAATCTTGAATTTGTCGCTCCTCATGATGCAATCTGGGAATATAGATATCTTACTTTGCTAATTGCATTGCGATTAAGTATTTCTGATTTATTTACCTCACGTATCCTGTATATTTTGAGAATAAGTTTATATATTCACATATCAAGTACTCTACTGTATCGTATAAGAGCATCGCATAAGAGCTATTGTTTAATTAAATATATTATCTTTGTACTTATCTACAATCTAAAAACTTGTTCCTCCTTTTCTTTCTATGTATCATATACTATATTATGTATTGAGCAATTTCATACATTTTTACATTATCCGAAATTTTTTTTACAATGTCATGCACTCATATTATAAATTACGCACTTGTGTATTATGTATCACTTAGACCAGGCTATTACTATTTTTATTAAAAAAAAAAGAGTAGTATCTACAAATTAAAAACCTTTCCCTTTATAACTCTTCTGTGTCATGCCCTTATACATTATTATACATACATATATATTATAAATATGTTACACTTATATACCAACTATGTATCATGTTATTCTTTTGTAATTTTTTTTTATTCTTTCTGTACACATAATCTTTTAATGTTAAAATATGTAAAAGCCCTCTGGGGCGTTAATAAATAAATAAAATGAATAAATTAGTTATTAATCTTTCAAAATGTATCACATTATCATTCACAAGTAATAAGAACTAATTTTATTCTATTCACACTTTTAATTATACACATATCACTGAAGTAGAATCTATGCAAGACCTTGGGGTAAACTAAATTTTATCAAACAAACTAATAAATTATTTACAAATCGCATATCAAAACCCTTTCGCGACATAAAGACTCTGTACTCCCTTTACACCGCCTATACCCGCATTTAGAACACTGCACTCCAATATGGACATCTTTATACTAAGCCCACATTGAAAGAATCGAAAGCATTCAACGTAAATTATTTAACGGGGAGAGGGAAGTCGGAGAGTTAATATTTATTAATTCAAAATAATGATAATATTATTACGGAATACGATAAGCATATAGTTTTTAAATAGAAAATGTTTTATTAAATATTTTTAAAATTTACATAGGATTAGCATTTTTCAAAATCTAATCAGAAATATTACTTTTTTTCTGACCCTCCCATTGTATGTTTTACAAAATATTTAAAGTAAAAATATGATTTTTAAAGTGGAGAAAAGTATGTTTAATCATTTATCGCTGCGTTTTTGTACATAAACGTAACCAAAGATTTGTTATCCGAATTACAAAAAAAACTGTTTTTCATTATAATGCTGTTTTTAACACTTTTTAATTTTTTATTTAATATTTCATTATATTACAAAGGGGTAAGTTTTTTTATCACAATTAAACCTCAAATAATTGCCAAAGTTGTCCCTAAAATCGTGAAAATTTAATTCTTTAATGGCCTTTATTTCATAATTAAAAAAAATAAAATACTTCTTACCCGTACTAGATATTTGCAATACCTTTTTATTAAAAAAAATCATTCGGTTTGGATGAGAATTTTGGCCTCAAATCCAAAATTCTGTTTTGTATGAAACAGGCACGGCAGCCGTTCCCCTTAAACAACATCAACATTCTTCAACATTAAACTTAACTTCATAGATAAAACACCTGTATATGAACAATGTTAGCACAAGAACTTTGTTGCCTTACCTTTAGTTAAATTTCCTATTATATATCTGTAATAAAAGCTATCTGCTTTTTTTATAAAAATAGATCAATGATCTTTTGACGAACGTGTGTTGTATTAGCCCAGTGGGTAGGGAATTTACCCATCATCATCACCACGGAGTAGAATTTGGCCTTCTCCACAAATAGTCTTTAATGACACTGATCCTTAGTCACTTTTCTCCAGTTATCAGGCCTTTGGACTCTACTGCAATCCTCTTCTACAGAGTATCATCCCCTTATTCGGTGTGCCTCTAGGTCGCATTCACTGGGGTATAGACTTGGTCATGATTTTCATGTGTCTTATCGCCTGACATTCTTAACACATGTCTAGCCTATCAGTCTATGAGGAGACCCACGGAAACAAATAAAGTTTCCACGTTTAATCAGATTCCCGAGTTCAAGGTTCAATTCAATTCTGAATTATCCATTTTATACCGCAAGGTTGAAAGATTTATCGTGGTGTTTATTACCACGTGTACAACACTTGATTTTTGTTTCGTAACACTTTGAAATTTTCACGTTCTTAAATACATAGCTTAATGGTTAAAGCCTTATTTAAATGAAACACTTAATCAGGCCTGCGATATAATACTTCCTTAGTGATCCATTTACGATTGAGTCAGCTAGACCAGTGTTTACCGTCTCAAGACTTGATTACGTGTAATAACCCATCCATTAAACAACCTCCGCATAATGCGGTATCTCTTGACTACTTTGGCTTATCTTTTACCGTTTTTACGGCGTTGTAAGTTTTCCAAATCCAAGGATCCACTGTTATACCTCTGATATGGATGGAGCATGTCCGTGGCGTGGTTTTTATGATGCATGGGATACACGTGGAGTGGTGCAGACGACAAACTGTCTTTCATTGTAGTTACCACGGTTTTGGTATCATGCGAAAAGTGATTAAAAACTCCAGCCTCCGACGAGATGATAAAAGTAATAAAGTGATGAATTATGTTTTTTTAGTCATTTTAAAATGTGTTGCGCACCTTCTCATGCTGCCGTTAAGACGTACTGTAAACGAGTGTGTAAATAAGCGCTATTTTTGTAAAGCAATAATGAAAAAAAAAGCGAATGTAGACTCTCCATAAAGAGACATGGAATGGAATTTGGATTTGTCGTAGGAAGTTGGAAGGAATCCCTACAAACATTTATACGCAGATGACAAAAGCGTATGCTGTGATAGTTGGTACTATATATAGTAAAGAAGAACACAAGAAATGGGATGTGGGCTTATTTCGTGATTCAAAGTCTGGCATTCTGGCCTAAAAATTTCTAATAACAAAAAAAATATTTCATCATCATTTCTTTTCGAACAAATATAAATGGTATTTACAATTCAAGCAGTGTAAAAGAGATAGATCGCTGTTTTTCTGTATTGTCACTGGCTTATTCGGGGCAGAATTAAAATGAAATAAGTTAAAAGCACACGGGCTTCCATTAAAATCTACGTGGAAGGCACTTCTAGTGGGTATTCATTATTCTACGATTCGTACTTATCGTGCAGTGGCGTGCATTGGTCTATGATCAAAGGTAGACTGTTGGAGTTTTTCACGTTCGGATATTTAAATGATGCATTGAATATTTGAAAAGTGCCATTTCATTATCCTTCTAAAAACTTTTCTCTCCCTTTTTTCTATTCTATTTCAGTGTATTACATTTACTGCTTTTACATTGAAAGATCGTTATAAATTGGTGTTGTATACCAACTTACAAAAACTATAACACTATTAAATAAAAAATTAAAAAATAAAATTGCGTAACATTCCACGGCATGATTAGTTTTTTTAAACAGGCACTGCCTAGTTAGAAACTAATGTTGACTGGGCCAGATTGTATTGCAGCTTGGAATAATTTATTGATGTCCACATTGACTTAATTATACATAATGGTGTTTTTTTTGTCACACATGCATTATATAAATTAATATTAATAGAAACAGCTCATCAACGTGGTATGATTGTGATATCAAAAATATAATATCAGTCAAATTTTGGTTTTATTATATTTTGGCCCAGCTTTTCAGCCTTTATGGACTGCACGCCACTGGTTCCATGTACATATGTTTTCTTGACAATATAACTGAGTACCTTTTTTTATTGAATAAGACGTCCAGTCTTGGTGACAACAAATAAATAAATAATAATAATGAAAATATTTCCTTTACAATTTGTTATTATGACTATGGTGTGACCATATTGTGCGGAGTTTGTAGGGGTCAATATTGATGTTATTTTTACCAAAAATCTTATCGTCAATGTTTTTTTTGAATCTGAATTGGCAATGAAATAACATGCAATCTTCCGGGTTGTATTTTTATAAACATTTCAATGTTTTTATAAAAATATATATCATTTCATTACAAACTTTTATTTTTCAAAGTATATCTAAATAGCGCCCTTGAGGTGATTTTTCACAAAAACGGCGCTATACAAGTCATCCAACTATTATTATTATTATTATTAATAAAGTTATTAAGTAGGTATGTAAGGAGTGTAAGAAGAATGTATGACGCGAATGTGAATGGAAGAAGAAGCCGGGGACGTCCGAGGAAGACATGGCACGATCAAGTGCATCGAATACTTGAGTTGGGCCATGTCAGAAGTCGGAATAATAGAAGAGAATGTATGAGACGATGTATGAATGTGAATGAAGCAAGAAGTGTATGCCAAGATCGAGTTGTTTGGCGGTCCGTCCTCTCTGCCTACCCCTGCGGGGAAACGGAGTGATGGTTAGTTAGTTAAGTAGGTATATTTTCCATTTTGAAAATATTCTATACAAATAAACTTTCGTCTTTTAAATATGAAATCCGTGGCTAACCAGAGTGTTATATCTATGGGCTAACTTCAACACAACATGGCGGGTTCAATGTTTTTCACACTAATTTTAAAACGTTATAGCAACAGTTTTACACATTGGATTTCATTCAAACTACTCTCTAAACCTTTCCGGTACTAATAAGAACAAACTGTGCTATTTTCAGCGAAACCGTTAAAGTAACGTTCGATAGAATCGAGGACAGACAGACAAACATTCATTTTTACGAATGTTGACAAAGTAGCGCAGACCATGTGAAAGATTACGGGATGGTGAATAAATTTATTTTTTTTAAATTCAAATTCAAATCATAATCAAAAATGTAAAACCAAAATTCAAATTTACGTAAAATTTAAAATAAAGCTGAAATAAAAAATTAAATTATCTTTTTATTTTTTTTTTACAACTGAGAATCGAATCCAGATCACCTTGTTGGAAGGCTGCCCATTACACCATTGCCCAAAAACACAAAATAATATTACGTATTTCTAAATTTTAGGATCAGAATGTTATGTACAGTTTTGTACTGCGTACTCACATAATAACCGAACTTGTGTACTATCACCTAACCTACCCACCTATATATTAAACTTCTTCGTCTTCGTATGGTGGAAGAGTTGGCAGAGGTCCACGTGGCATGCTAATGCTATTCAGAGTGTCAACAGCAGGAGTCGGGAGACTGTCCGGTGAAATACCATTCGGCATTGTAACGTTGCTTGAAATGGCTTTAGCCGTGTTTGGTGACCAGATCTAAATATCTATGCACTTCCTAATTTTCCTCTACCACATCTCCTTCTTCTCCCCACTCCCTTCAACCTCTCAAAAATTCCCAACTGGGGGTGCCATAGTCCCTCTGGCTCCGGCGATCGGGACACTTGTGCGGTATTAACACATCAAAACAGTGTTTTTTTTTCTAATGTTATATTTAATAATAATAACACGTAGGAAATAAAAAGTTAACTACCGCATCTGGGCATAGAACCCAAAACCTCTTTGTCTAACTGGGACTAGTACTCTAACCACTAAGCTAATGATACCTTATTAATTTCCGTCATTTATATCGATATCATAGCTCAATTTAAGAATATTCAAAAATATCCCCAATTAATTTCCTTTTTTGTATAATTGCAAGGTTCTACCAGATTTACCGGATATAATAAATATGAAAAAAATGTGTATATATATATATTTAAGAGATATGTATATAAGAAAAGGCAAAATATCCTCTAGGAATATTCGATCGGGTCTTTCGAAATATGAATTCAATTATTATAATTTTTGATTTCAATTATAATTACTTAAGTATATCTTGTATGCGCCTTATTGTTGCAATTATAGTGTCACATACTTTTAGCCTTCTATCTTGTAGTAAATATCATGCACACAAACATTATCTACTCGTATATTACGTTCTTGATGTACTTTTATATTAATTACTTTTATTTATTCACTACTGTCGCTAGATGGCGCTGCTCCCCAACTCAAACACGAGAAATCTTTCTCTATTGAGTTGGGCACTTCTTGCAAAATAAATTTATACTTTTTTGTAATTAGCTTTTAAGATACATCTGTACTATTACATTTTAATACATATCTATATCAAATAATTAAATAATAAAATTTCCATTTTTTTATTTTGATCGGACATCTATCGATTTTTTCATAAGTCTTGAACGAATAGTCAATGCGCTGGAATAACTTATTGAAGCTCATAAACCTCATTGTTATATTTAAGAGGAACGGCTCTGCGGCCTGTTTTATACAAGACTTAATTTTGGATTTGAAGGCAAAATACTCGCCTATACCTATATTTACTATACCCTTTTTTGTCACCAAAAATTGTAGTAAATATCTAATACGGATTAGAAGTATTTTTTTTTTCATTAAAGGAATTGTTTTTTCGCGATTTTTCTTTAACAATCATTTGGGGGCTAACGGTGATGTAAAAAAAGTTTTACTCCACCTTGCTTTGAAAATATAATGAAATGTAAAAAAAAATAATTAAAATAAGCATTATGGTGGACTTAAAATTAAACTAAAAACGACCAAATTACGTTGGAACACAAATTTTCCGAACGTGATTTAAGATGTCGACCCGAAAAAAGGTTTTTTTTTTTTAATGTTTTGTTTTTTATATTTTTATTTACGTAATCATATCTACATTGCAAATACGATATTTAAAAAATGTATACAATAAACCCACAAATAATTTTGTAAATTGCCTCTAAAATTATGATTTTTTTGTCTTACTTTATAATTTAAAACAAAAACAAATAAAATACTTCCCATACGTACTAGATATTTACTAAACTTTTAGTTAAAATAATACGTCATTCAGTTTGGAAGGGTATTTTGGCCTCAAATCCAAAATTAATTTATGTATGAAACAGGCAGCGCAGCCGTTCCTCTTAATCATTGGATGCAATCTGGACTAATCTCAAAACAAAAAAAGACACGGAAAATAAAAAAAGGTGTAACGATAACCACTGGGAATCTATCCCGAACGTCGGTCTTACCGGGACTAACATTATAACCACTGCGATAATTAGACTTTATTACTTTCCGCAATATTTATCGACATCATACCTCAATTTAAGAATTACCAATACCATGCTCTATTATTCCCCTGTTTTTTAACGGTATCTTTATTACGATTCAAGATTCTACCTTTTTTTCAATTTAGGTGGCGTCTCTTTATCTATTAAATATAGGTTTTTTCCGTTACTCCACACTGGAGGCTCATAGGGAAATAATTTCCCCGGAGACCTATGTTATCTTTGGTTATGGTGCGTGAAGAATGGAAAGGAGAGAACCGGGGCCTTGAAGTCAACCGTCTACAAATGTTGGGTGCGCGTTTGGCGTATTTTCTGACTACGCACCGGTGCCGAAGGATTCAATGATGCTAGTTCCTTAGATCATCTTCCATTTAAATACCGGTAGAACAAGGAGAGCATTCCCACCGAACGTCTGTACTCAGATTGCAATCGGTTTAATCCGTCAAGGGTTTTTTTCAGATATTTTGGGGCTCCCGACCAGAGGTGGCTGCTAAAATTCGATAGTGGGGTACATTTGCGATTTGTACTTGGTCACTTAGGGTTACACCAAGTATATCAATGGAAGGCTTGTTGGGATGATTGTTTCCATTAAAAGAGACTAGATTGTCATTTAGATCCATTTTAGACGCAATCAGAAATGATTAGAAATGATTTTGTAAAATTGTTGTAAAATTTTTAAAAAGAATATACAGTTGAATTGAATTAGTAATTACATAATTAATACACATTATTTATTTATTTGATCATACGCCCATCTGGGCTTTTACGTGTATTTTAGAACATAACATAAAGAGCTATCGAAAATTACAAGTACGTGGAGATTCTAAACCATAAAGTAATGAACAACCTTCTTCAAATGTTTAACAGGGACATAAAATAGAAAAACAAAACAATATTCTAAAACAAATCTTGATCGCTACATTATCCAATCTAAAATATGACATATTGTAGTATTCATCAAATTGCTGATATAGATTTCGCTTTACTGTATAAATGGACTCAGCAGATACATCAACAATACCTCCAAACCTGTTACCCAGATCATGCATCCTAATGGTTAATGAATGAGACTGATAGTTGGTTGTGCAAGTGTTGCAGATTATTATTAAGGCAGGTTTATTGCCTGCATACAATGCGTACCAACCAACCCGTACTATCGCAAAAGATCGCGCTAAAAATTGTCTTAAAATTACTCGTCGAGTTAGGTTATTGCACGAGTAATTTTAGGTCGCACAAAATGTTAATATGCAGTTACTAAGTGCGTGGACATAATATAAGCTTGTACAAAATACATTTTTTGTTTTATATAAGAGTACACAAATTGCATGTGTGTTTTGATATTGCCATTTTAAATGCAACGAGGTCAAATTAGGCAATATAGATATCATTAAATCATTATAATATAAACATTATTCATTACGTTGCAATTTGATAACATCGGCCGGTAATCGATGAAATTTATTACTGCTATTTTAATTAGAATCGTTTTATAAATAACTCTAAATATACGTACATCACAAGATATATGCAGAAAAAAGGTTTTGCTGAATCGTCGCATTACAGATAATTTCAACGCACACTTCCAATTGTTACTTTCTTCTAATATAAATAAATACTTTATACTGTTTCATTAAGAATATAATAGACTGATGATCGGTAGATAATGGTAGGGTTCAAATTCTTCTGTACCGGTGCTGTCAACTGATTTGACATGTCTCTAATTATGTCAATATCTCTGTAAATACATGAAACAGAGAGTTCATTTTTTTTTCAGCAATATTTTACTATTGATAAAATAATTAAAATGTATAAGTATTTATCGAACACAATGGAAAAAAAACGTTTTCCATAAAAATCGAGTGAAAAATGTTTGTCATATATGTACGAGTATGTCTGCACAATATTTTACTTATACATACATATTCATATTTTATTTTTTATTTATAATTTTTTTGTTAAATATATTTATTATATAAACATAAAGGTTATAAAACAAGTGTTTCTTTTTTATATATAGTTATGAAAAAAAATTGAACTAAATAAATCAATGCAGTAATTTTTTTTTAAATGTGTTTAAATTTATTCATATTGCATATATGTAAAATAAAAAAAACCCACATAGGCAAGGCCAGTGCGTGGGTATACTTGTGTTAGTTAGTGGCAGTAGAAAAATGTAATTTTTTTTTGGAATCAGTATTATTTTAATATTTGTTTATGTGTATTTACACATATAAGCGAGTTTTTACTTAAATGTAATGACTATGTAATACTTATATGATTGTAACAGTAAGTGAGATATAATAAAATGTGAAAAAAATTCTTTTTCATTTTAATGATTTTTGTTGTTGTGAGAGAAAATCATATGATGATAAATTAAATAAAAAATTAAGTTAAATAAGAAAAATGAAAATAAAAATAAAATGGGGGGAAAAGATTGTTGTCCAGGTTTTACAACATGTTTGTGTGTTTTTTTTTTTATAGAAAGCAGTCACTTTGTGGCTAGACATATTTAATGAAAATAAAACAATAACTTTGTTTATAACCACGAGAATTTTATTTAATTTTATTACGACCGACCGGTTTCGCTTAACATAAGCATCTTCAGGGTACAAAAATTAAACTGATCAAAAATACATAGTGTGTGTTTATATATACAAAATAGAATAAGAAAGAACATAACATAGAACAAAGAAAAAATGAGATAGCATGAAATAGAAATCTGACATAATAACCGAGCGAAAGAGACAGAAGTGTACATAATGGAATACCAAGGAATACCTGAACAGGTGATTATGGGATGGGAAATTTTACAAGATTATAGGGAATATACCTAATATTGGGCTATTGGACACATTTAGTTGATTATTAAGAATTTTATTTTTGGTTTTAACAGCTTTCTTTATTTCTAGTGATTCTAAATTATTTAATCTGTTTCCATGACCATTTTTATGAAGAATATTATCACTGGTGCTTTGAATGAAGGTATGATTGTGTGTGTTTAAAGACGATGCGTTTGGACACTTACGTCCTATTATTTGACGAGATAAATTATTTACAGTTGAATCTCAAATCGTATCGATTGCAATAATTGTTCTCTGAAAATATATAATTTTTGGTCCATAATTATTAAAGTTTTCGGCGGCATTATAATATTATTTATAATGATTTTATTATTTATTTCCGTACTGGGTGACATATATCAACAAGAGCTTATCCCTAAATGGCAATGCTCAGTAGGCGATTGCTAAAAGTTCTTGTGTTGATCGATAGATGGGGTATTTATATACGCTAGACTTTATTATTTATTATGTTTTATTAATATTGTCATTATTTTTTAAATCTTCGTTGAACTAATCAGGCAATCATAAAGAGATAACGATGTTTAAATATCAATCGATTGCTTTGGAAATCACTTTTATCACTTTACACTTTTGTTTTAAAGCAGATATGGTATTGAGAATGTCTTGTCCAGTAGAAAAATGTTGTTTATTGTGCAATTGAGTATGTAAAACAGTTAATAACATGAGATCCACTTGAGAACTATCCTGGGATTTATCCATACTGAGGTTTACTGTTGTATGTCACTTATAAATTGAGAAAAAAAAAAAAAACATCGAAGGTAATTTTGACATTTGTTCACTGCACTGCGAGTAGGTAGGTATTTTATACATAACGTATTAATAAAATGATTTATGTAAGCAATAATTGTAAACTTCATTTTTATCAAACTTAAAAATACCAAATTCTAAATGTGTGCCCTGTACACTGAGTGTACGGTACCGGGGCTCGAGAGATTAACCGTAAGGGAAAATTTAACCCGAAAGTCCTGGTGAAAAACTACCATCCGCGAATATAAACATTTGCTACGTTTGGTGACCAGATCTTAAGCCATGTATTCACTCCACCTTTCCCTTCCTCATCTCCTATCCTTAACTGCACACTTCAGCCTCACAAAATACCCTAATTGGGCATATCATAGTCCCGCTGGTTTCGGACAGTATTATTTGGGACTCTATAGCGGTATTCACACAAAAAAGAACAATGTCGAATTATTTCAAGTTGTCATATTTTTTTTAATAAACAGATATTAAATCAAAGTCTTTACCTTTTTATTTTCTGCGCATTTGTCTATTTTATATTTTCACTGAGAGTTGTTAATATTGTATTCTTTAATGATAAAAAAAATGTACTGTTCTCATGAACGAGGATTTGAATTTGGACATCTGACTTTCGTCTAGGAATTATTTCATAGCAGTAGATTATTAGATAATGTAATGGTAACATAGGCAATTACGATTGTTCGATGAATGTACGATACAGTTTTTTTTAAACAGTTGATTCTGCTTAATTTGGATACATCAGGAACCATTTTTTTTATCCCGAATAAGCGACTGGCACTAATAAGCGAAGTTTGGAATGTTTTTTTTAAATTTAATTTAATTTTTGAAAAAAGAATTTGCATAACAGAAAATTGAATATGATAAAAATAATAAAAAAAGAACAAACAGTTATAATAACATTAACTCAAAAAATATACATAAATATGTACATAATAAATTGTCGTGATTAAATCCCAATCAAAAAGATAATGCTATATGTGTTAATTTTTATACATAAACTTACGAATGATCAAATGACAAAATATTTTATGAATAAAATTGTTTTTAATAAAAATAATAATTATGAAAAAAGAAATGTAAATAGAATGATATTACCCCATATAAGTAAAACAGAGTCAAGGAACTGCTTCATACACGGAGGACTGAAAATGCATGATGAGATGTCTGGAAGTCCGAAGAATGTACGTATTTAAAAAGAATTGTTATGCTCTCTGTAAATAAATATAATAATCGATAAAATGTAACCATTAACGTATACATAAAATGCAATATAAACTACCTCTGCAATAAAAAAAAAATAATGAATAATAATAATTTATACGTACAAAAAATATTTTATCCAACAAATCAAATTTACTTAAAAATGTTGTTGTCTTTTGTTAACTTGATATCAGATTAATTACAAAAAAAATAGATGAAATCTGTGTTTCCCCACACGAATGTCAAAATTAGTTGCTTACATTATCTATGAACACATTCACGCACGGTGTAATGTAAATACTCCCTTCTGTGCCGTACATGACACTGGTAGATCTGAATAGATTTTTATACGGGCGGCAGTGTACCTATTGCTAAAAGGCCTTCTCTCAAAATTTTCTCAAAATTAACTAAAACCACCGTGTCGAAAGGTTCGGCCATCCGGTCGTTCTTTCCTAAAGTCAAGCCTATCAACTTTAGGACAGTCAAACCATTCGACGCGGTGGGTTTAGTTAGTATCGGGCAAACCAGTTGTGTGGAAGGCCTTTAATTGAACATTTTTTTTGTAAACTTTTTTCTTTGGCGGACTCCACGGAATCACTGCCAAATTAAATCATGTACATGGCGCAAAGTTCGCGTATCCCCCAATTTCGTCCCATCTTACATAAAATTCGTTCACTGCGATACATTTCGCATCAACGTCGGAGTTTGAATCAATTAAACGGAATTGCGTCCCGGATAACCGAACACTATCTATTACTTGCTTTGTTTGGTTTCTGTTCCTTGGGATTTGACCCAAATAACCGATTAAGCGGAAACTACTGTATTTTCATTTTTATAAAGAAAAAAACTGAAGGCGGCTTTGTTCGGCCTAAAAAACGGAAAAATCACGAGGAAGTAAAAAAATAAAAACACATCATGCCACCTGGTACACACCCGTGACAGAACATGTTAATCATAGGACACAAATATGTGAATAAAATAAACATTGTCACAGTGGGTTCCGATATAGTAACACACCCGATACGCACATTACATGCAAATACTCGTAGATAA
The DNA here is from genome assembly GCA_022606495.2 of Halesus radiatus. NCBI lineage: Eukaryota > Metazoa > Arthropoda > Insecta > Trichoptera > Limnephilidae > Halesus > Halesus radiatus. The sequence goes on along the minus strand of JAHDVE020001111.1, from coordinate 7,750 downwards.
ATATTGAATAAAAATGGTCTGTTGCAACTTACAGTAATACGCTATCTTTTACGTACTAAATGTATTATTATATATTATGGATTTATTATAGTACATTTTATAGTTTCAGTAGGATATTACTACTGAAATAAATCTCTTTCGATATCGACATATTTAAGAGGAACGGCTGTGCTGCCTGTTTCATACCTAAGTTAATTTTAAACCTGAGATGTTTTTTTTTCATCAAAAAGTATAGTAAATATCTAGCACGGATTAGAAGTAATTTATTTATTTTTGTTTTACATTATGAAATATAGGCCATTAAAGGAATTGATTTTTCGCGATTTCAGAGGCACCTTTAACAATTATTTGGGGGGTAACGGTGGTGTAAAATAAAAGTTTTACACTATATGCTTTGAGAATGTAATGAAATGTAAAATAAAAACAATATTAAAATAAGCATTATGATAAAAACAATATTAAAATAAGCATTATGATGCACTTAAATTATGAACATTATTTTTTATACTTTATAATTAAAAACAAAAATAAATAAAATACTTCTCATACACACTAGATATTTACTAAACCTTTAATTGAAATAAATATATCATTTAGTTTGGATGGGTATTTTGGCCTCCAATACAAAATTAAGTTATGTATGAAACAGGCATGTATGAAACATTTCCTCACCTTCCTCTCCCTCTTCTCCTTCCCCTCCCCACTACCATCAGCCTCATAACATTCCCCAATTGGGGATGCCATAGTCTCACTGGCTCCAGACGTTTGGGGGCAGTTGGGACTCTTATGCGGTATTCCCATGTAACAAAAAAAGGCAGCGCAGCCGTTCCTCTTAACGTCAGTGAGGAGAGATTTAAAAAATAAATCCTGTTGATTTTTGACCGTCCATTGATACAATTTTCGCCACCTCCTGAATTTTTTAGTTCTGCGTATCGTAAATATTATAAAAAAAAATAATAATAATAAAAAAAAACGAAAATTAAAAAAAAAAAAAAATGGGAATTGGAAGATGGGAATTATTTTTAAACTTTTTTTGTGGAAAGCAGTCACTGTATGCATTGAAATATTAATTTAAAAAAACTTTGTTTACAACACCAGCACTAATATTCTGCACAAAAATGGTCATGGCAACAGATTAAATAATTTAGAAGCTCTTGAAATAAAGAAAAAACCAAAAGCCAAATTCTTAATAATCAATTAAATGCATCCAATAGCCCAATATTAGGTATATTTCCCATAAACTCATTAAAATTCCCAATATCCCTTTATCACTTGTTCAGGTGACGCTTTGTTTCTTTAGATATAATATGGTAACCCATTATGTACACATCTGTCTCGTTCTCTTTGTTTCTGTGTTGGATTTTAATTTCATGTTATCTCAATGCTCCATTATTCTATGTCATGTTTCATCTCATTCTATATGTACGAGTATACATAGGCACACAGAATGTATTTTTAAATTACTTTAATTTTATACCATGATGATGCTTGTGTTAAGCGAAACCGGACGTTTGTAATACATTAAATAAATTTCGTTGTTGTAAACAAAAATAATTGTTTTTTTTTCATTAATGAATTAATGAATAGTTTCTTAACTATTGTTACGTAACAAAAGGGTGACCCTACGTTAAATTCTAGCTCCTTGTCACAACAAAATAGCTGGGCAACCAATTACGAAACGACCCTCCAGAAATAAACCAATCAGGTGATTTTGCCGCTCATAATCAACCAATGAGAGCCATACATTTATTACCGACCAGATAACAGGATAACAGGAAGCGACTGCCGAGCGCCCACTGCGGTTTGGGAGCAATTCTGTTCACCACTCACTTCCAGTCGGGCCAGCAAGCCGATACCTGCGTTCTCTGTAAGAATTCGCGGCTAAAGCCGTTATTTCGTCATCCAAGTCTGTTCGGCAACGCATTTCGCATGCGGGTTTGAAGCCCCGTAGCTAATCTTGCCCTTTTACTGCAAAACACCTAAGATGGTGACATGTAATTTAAAACTAACTTAAACTCAGTGTGGAGATGTACGTCGTTTGTGTTCCTGCCTGCGGCTCACGCCGACCGCCTCGACCATAAATATGAGACGACACTGCCCCGACAACCTCATGTAAGCTGTTCCAACCTTCCCTCTTATATGTGTTGTACTTGCCATAGCCATAATTGATACACCCGGTCTAGAGTTCCAATCAGAGAAAGAGAAGATTATATTTAACTTCATGTCGGGAAATAGGACCTTTCTACTAGGCATACGACTGTACATAACTTGTAATGACTATTATCACTGTACAATAAATTTTGAGACTGAAAGTACTCCCTCGCTTCATTTAACGTAGATTAGCAATTGCCTCACTTCCAATTATAAGACTGCGGTCGACTCACTTGACTCTGAGAGAGAGGAAACCTCATTGCTGTTCAGGATCTGAGCTAACCATTGTCCTCACAAAGACGCACCTACCTTGGAGACTAACACCTGAGTAAGTCACGCCGATATTCTTGTCTCCTCACTCTCCAGAAACACAACGCTGGCACTAACTTGGGGCTTTCTTCCTTCCCTACCTCCTCTCCTACCCCACATTTTCCTAAAACACAACACTATTTATTATTGATTATTCCATTTTTTTAAATTTTGTACCAGTCTGAAGATGGCCGTGATAGGCTGAAACCGGTCAGGTCAAAAAATAAAGAGAGGAAAGAAGTATTAAAATCTTTTAATAAATCATTATAGTGGAATTACACAACGAATTGTCAGTTTCAAAAATAGAAATATTAGAAACGGCATTAGTATTGAAAAATTGATACACAAATATCAACAACCCTTCGGTTAAAAATATTATTCATGTAAGAGGGTAAATATTGTGAAAACAATAGCTGTGGTTTATTTGGCATGCAAAATGACAGCGTTATGTCTCGCTTTAGTATGCTTTAAATATAAGAAAACGCCAATATCTAGATTACCAGTGTCATGCATTGCTCTATGACCAAAGATAGGTTGTGTGGATATAGCAAATAATACATAGCCTTAACACGCTAGGGGAAAATGGGGGCGAGGGAGATCTTAGGTGGGTCACTGTCATTTGATTTGCAAATTAATGCATCCAAAAAGTCTCCAGGTAACTCGCATTGCAATGCAAAGAATTAGTATTTACTCTTCGAAAAGCAAATTGATAATGATCAACCAATTTTACAATTGTGGAGGATTTATGGCAATCACCTTTATTCCTGTAGCTGTGGAACAGATTCCAAACTAACCCAAAACAGCCACAAGTAAAACAGTAATTAAGAAAAAGGTTCGGTTTGTTCACAAAACGGATTGTTTTGTTGAAATATTTAGTTTGACCCTTTTTACAAATGATTTCAATTTGATCACTGTAATCAAAATCACGCGAAAGAAACGTGGATCGTGGCGCTTTAGCCGATCACTAAAACTGTCAATGTATAATATAATTGAATAATTGAAATATCGTAAAAAAAACTCTTATCTGTGGAATTTATTAAAATAGGTTTAATTATTCCCTTTACAATTTCAATTTTACAGCGTTTGAATGTGCAGGAAACCATAATTATTGTTTTATTCCTGAAAATCTTCGAATGATCGCTCGCCGCCAGTTAATTCACGAATAATGTGGTCAGGCATTCGAGAAATGCGTAAACCCGCCCGGTGCCAAATATAGATTGTTACTTGGTTGCCACAACCCATCGAAATGCTAGGCAAATACGGTTATATTGGCTAGTCTATTCATTCGGCCGTCAGTGGTCGTGTGTATTTATTCGAGTATGGGTATGAATTAGTGTGCATGGAGTATTTGAAAATGCCAATTTATTAACATCTTCCGTTGATTATTATTATAGTCAAATGAATAAATAGACGTACAAGTTCCCAATCAATTTCATGAAAAAAAAATGTTTTATGAAATTTGAAGCCCTTTTTAATGGTTCTTTTTCTTTGGAGTAGGCACAGTTTTCCAGCCATTATGGATTGCACGCCACTGTAGATTACCTACATTATTAATAATCAAAAGGAAGATTGATGGATAGCGAAGCAGATGAGATAATAAGGTAATCTACGTGGCTGATACAAGTGCAGTCCCGCGTAGTTGTTCCGGGCTACAGTCTGAGGCGTGAAGAGTACTTTGATAATGACCAATCACCGATAATAGAGTGCACCAGACGAACAAAATGTTTCATTCAATTTTAGACTTAGCGGATGCTCAGTTTGTCGGGTGAAAGCAGACGATATTTTCGTTTGAAAATACACGAATTTAAAAAAGAAAATGGCAATATTATTTTTCAGGAAAGGCCAATCAAATAACATCACCACAGGCTTGTCCTAGTGAGGTTAAAAATTCTAATGTTCCAAAAAAATACAATGTAAAGAAACAATAAATAAATAAATAAAAATCTTGTGATGTGAACATCACTGGCAACAAGCTGCAAATAATTAAAAAGAAGGAAAACAGGTTCTATTTAATTCGTGCCAGAGTTAATTGACCGCATAAAAAATGAATTTTGCTACCAACAACATCATCCTGAAACATATATGCAAGTAAAGCGGGTGTGAGCGACATGGCCATTTTTTGCATAATATGGATGTATACGTTTATGTAAATACATATACGAGTATTTGATTTTTTTTTACATCTCAGTGAAACTACAATTGTCAACAATAACGCTAAAGAAATAGAAAATAAAAAAAGTTATCAGTAGAACATATTAACTAACCAATAACCATCACACCGTTTCTACGCAGGGGTAGGCAGATAGGACGGACTGCCAAACAACTGGATTTTGACATACACTTGATTCATTCACATTCATACATTCTCTTCTGTTATTCTGATTTCTGACATGGGCCGACTCAAGTATTTGATTCGCTTGATCGTGCCATGTCCTCCTAGGGCATCCCCGATTTCTTACTCCATTCGCATATGCTTCATATATTCTCCTTGGAATCCTTTCTTCATTCAATCGCTCTACATACTCAAACCATAGGAGCGTCCTATTCTTAATCTCAACATTTTTCACACAATCATACTCATACTCATTTATATAGCATTCAATGTACTTTCATTCTTCCTCTACCATACACCAGGGTTGGGATTAGCACTCTATTGTGGACTGCTAGCTTCGCTTATTCAGACAATTTTTTGCTAGTTCCAGTAGAATAAATTATTATAAATATTCTACTGATGGTTAAACGTATAAAACAATAATAAAGTCAATTCTACCACTATTTTATACTCATAATGGTCAGCACCCAAATGCATTACGAGTATTTTGCAGGTTGCCAACTCTAGAATTACTACGAATGATTTATCCGTAAATTTTATACGGGTAATTAGGAAAATGTATAAATGTGTTAAAAGGCAATAATTCTAAGACGATAATCCTTTAAATTCTATATGAAATACGTATTTGAATTTTAGGTAAAATTTTCAAAACTGCTTTCTCTGGTTTCCATATTCCACCAATTTTCAGACATTTTGGAATGTCGGTATTTCATATAAATAAAATATTACAGTATGAGGATTTTTGTTATTATTGAATTAGCATTCATTCGTGGTATAGTTTACTATAGTATAGTAGAGGTTACTTGAGATAGCAATCTGCAGTGATGTTTAAGTCCATTTTTTAGTAATGGCCCAACCGGAGCCAGTGAGACTATGGCATCCCCAATTGGGGCATGTAGTGAGGCTGACGGGTATGGATGGGAAGATGAGGAAGAAGGAAGGTGGGGAAAGTACTTGGCTATTCAGATCAGGGGCGCTATTCCCGTTCTTTTTAAGGAAGATTCCTTACGTTTTTCCTTAGGGTTAAGACTTCTTGATTAACTGCGGAATTCCGGTGAGACATAGTAAAAAGATCCTAAATAGATTGTCAAGAGATTATTTTAAAACACAAATTAATGAAATATTTTCATGTGACATAAGATTTTGAACTCAAACTTTTAAAAATAAATACTCTATGTTTAATTCATTTTAATTTTATTTTTAAATACCATGAGTAAGTCTTTTAACGAAGAATCACGTTTTATAAAAAGGTACCTACCTCATTGGATAGTAATGACCTTTTTTTGTCTCTAGTTCTAAAAGAGACATTTGAATTTGCGCTTGACGTGAATTGTCAAAGATGTCAACATCTATCTAATGTTTAATAATGTTTACTACCTAATTATGTTTAAAATAAATAATAACGTAATTGGTAAAATACTTAATATTGAGTTTTCCTCTTGTTAAAACATTGCAAATATTGAGTTTTTCTCTTGTTAAAACATAGCAAATATTGACATTTTTGATGAATGTCGCTCGCTGAATTCAGCTGACAGCTGTCATCCGAGAGAATCGGAACCGCAGTTAAGTAAGAAGGCTTTAACCCTAAGGAATAAAGTTAAGGAATCTTCCTTAAAAATAACGGGAATAGCGCCCCTGGTCACCAAATACGGCTAAAGCCATTTCAAGCAACGTTTCGATTCTGAACGGTGGTCTTTTATCAGGAAAATACTGACAGTATCTACCAATCTATATATTGAAAAAAAGAACATATTGTAATATCATTTGAAATACGTTATATTTCTTTGTAATAAATAAAATAATTTAATTTTTTTTTTATATTTTATACTTTTTAACTATATTGAAGACAATATTAACAACTCGACAAATTATGAAACGTGAAACCGACAAGTCACAGAGAAGAAAAATATAACTGTAGCAGCTGGGACTCGAACCCAGGACCTCATTGTCTACCGGGGACCCTGCGTGCTAATCCACTGAGCTAGGGCTACCCCAATGTGTCCCGTAATTTTTATCGGTATCATACTTCGATTTCTTACGACCTGCTAATATCATCTGCAATTTTTTGACGGCCTCCATGGTCGAGGGATAAGGCTCTCGACTACGAATCCGAAGGTCGCGGGTTCAAATCCCGGCGTGCGCAAATAAATTTTATTTAATTAATTTGTGTTGTTTCACAATTAATTAATTTAAAAATAATATATAGTATATTTGCGCACGTTCCAGAGTGGAAGATACTCAGTATCGCCCTGGTGAAAGACCACCATTCGGAATTGAAACGTTGCTTGAAATGGCTTTTAGCCGTGTTTGGTGACCAGATCTGAATAGCCAGGTATTTCCCCACCTCCCCCTTCCCCTTCCCCCTTCTCCTTCCCCTCCCCAATACCTTCAGCCTCACAACATTCCCCAATTGGGAATGCCATAGTCTCACTGGCTCCAGACGGTTGGGAGCAGTTGGGACTCTTGTGCGGTATTCATGTAAAAAAAAAAAAAATTAATTCCCGTATATTTTGGGTGCTACCCTTTTATAACGGTAAGATTCTAACCATAATTTATCGATATTTTTTTAAATGCAAGAGAAACGGGAGTATTGCCACGAAAAATTATGTAGGTATTGTTGTAGCTTTTGAAGTTCTTCGTTAATCTCCGGACAAAGGTTGTATTTATTCTAGTTTGCCAAGGGTATTGAATACACGGTAATTATGGTCATAATCAGCGTATCGTGATGGAGCCCAGCACAACCGTAAATATCCGATGATCCGTTGGGTAAATCAATTAGCGGCATTTAATGGGAAAATAAGCAAAAAGGTTAATAGCCAACTGGTACTTTTTATTGCAGGTATTCTGAACGAGAATTAAGGTACGATAACTTTTATCACCAGCTGTCTCGTCATGAAACATTTTTTGAATATATTTTATTTTATTTATTTAATTTAATGTAAATTAAATTTAATAATG
>JAHDVE020001110.1:0-33792 GCA_022606495.2 Halesus radiatus | reverse complement strand
TTGGCAAAATTTTTTCAAGTTTTAAGTAAAAGTTACAAAAGTGAATAGTGAAATTTAAAATATCATCCCCCTAAACAAATCCCTGGCCAATTTTTGTTAAATTTCAAACACTTAGAAAAATCAGAGGTTCTCAACTTTTTCCTAAGTCTCAAATTTTTTTTTTTTCTTCTCTCTCCTTTATTTAAATTTTAATTCTCAAAATGGAAACCACACCTGCCTTGGGTATCATCGCCAACATACACCAATCAAACAAAGACACAATTCTTCAAGCATTGCGCGACAGAAACCTGTCTCCACAAAACAAAACTAAGAAAGCTCTAATAAAATACGCACAGCTTTTCAACACAAAATACATCAAGGCCCAGCCCTTCAATTCCATGCAGCCCGGTGAAGGAGAAATCATTCCTCAAGAATACAAAAAATACCATCTCGGTCACAGAGGAATTAAATATAAACTACGACCAATTTCATCAGAATGGAAAGTCAACCACTCCACACTTACAAACCTCTGTCTACCCTCGAAGATTACGTTTGGAAACTGGACTGAGAAGAATCTCAGATTCAGTATACACTCCATCTGACATTTATGTCAAATACAACATGAAGGACATCCGCAAAACTGGAAATATGGAAACAATAGAAACCATATCCCATGTTGACTCATCCATACCCTGTAGACAAAATCAACAATTGCCACATGTTGCGAATGTCGCAGAAACATTCACTATTTAACATGTAAGAAAACCTTACATTTTTGGAAGTTACATTAGTGTCAGGTGTAACACTTTCCTCTTGTAACATAATTGTATATAATCAATCGTCTGTTTTGTTTTTTTCAATCTCTGTTTTTCACTCCTCATCTTCACTCACGTCGGACATTTTTTTTTCTCCTTTTTTGAAACTGATCACTTCAAAATAAGGAAATCACCTTTGTTGTCGGTAATTATTTCTGGGAAAACGCGTACCCAGAGGTGTTACTCTACCCTCGTACTTTAACAACAGTTCCGTCCCATCATGTCATGTGTAAATATTCAATTCATCTCTGTGTTTGTCTTTTCTTGTGCAACCTTTTGTCACTTTTGTTTGTTCAAATATCTCACTCCTCGAGAGTACATACGTACAAAGGTCATTGACTTTTGTTACTCATCCAATTACAGTAACCAAACTCTGGTTAGGATTTTCAGTCAAATGCAAGTGTAAATTCCCGCTGTGGTATCAACATTCTGACTCGAAAATCACACCTGTTGAACGAAAGTTATAACGGGTAAATGTTTTGTTTTTTCAATTTTTCCAAAATTGAATGGCGCTCACCCAAATTGCTCTTTTATTTTCCCATTTTTCAGAACTCGACACTGACACGTCAATTCTAAAAACGTCATTGGCATAATGAACAATCTTAAGATCGGTTCCCCTCACTAATGACAATTACTTTATATAACTATTGCCTTGATTATTCCAAGTATGTAAAACCTAAAGTGGTCTTGGATAAGCCATAGTGATATGTTCTTTGTTAGGTTCATGTCTTGTATTGTCCCTAATTCATTTTGTGCTGCGTAAACTTAGCCTTATAACTAAGTCATCACAGTAACTCTCTGGCAAAAGAGTAAGTAAAACCAATTCGGTCTCTTCTGCTAAATACCTTGCTCTGTGTAAGTAAATATTTTACCATCACTTTGCTCCCCTCGTTACAATTAGAGTTTTTAAAACCATTCAGGTCTCTTTTGTACTTGTTTTTGTATTATTTAAAATATACATTTTACGCCGTGTTAAGGACTGTTAATTCAATCATTAAATATATGGTATTAATGTTAACCTCGCCGTCTGTATTGAAATGGGTACCTTTTGAACGTAATTTTTGTATCACATGATACGTGTGAACGTTAAAATATCTACCATGATACGAGGAGTCGTCATAATCACTCTTGTTGTCAACTATGTTGACATTTAGGTAAATTTGTTTCATTAAATTGTCATAAATTCCTAATTTTTTTTACCGTCTTTTCAATACTGGGCAACCCTTGCAAATCGTTCAATTTTGCGCGATACGTGAAGACGTTATAAAACTCACCATGATACGTGAAGACGTTATAAAACTCACCATGATACGTGAAGACGTTATAAAACTCACCGTGATTCGTGCGAACGACATAATATCTTTTGGCTTTTCTTGAAATAAAGTTTGCCACATTTGTTGTCTATCAAACTAAATGTTTGATATTTTGTGATATTTGTATAAAACTTGTGACTCGTTGTCTAGGAAACGAATAAGAAAACTCCTAGGTTTGTGAAATTTGAACAAGGGTCTGTCATTTTCCCACAAACGTGTAGAAGATTAAAACGACCCCTAGCCTTTCGCCTAATACACGCAAAAGACTAGTTCTGTATAACTGTGTATGCTGTAATCATCATTCATTTGTACAAATGTAATGAGCCCAGAACCCTGCTATTTACTTTCCTTCATTCTCCCCAGAGATTGAACCTGGACTATAGCCAGATCACAGCAGATTTCTGTACTCAATTTCCTTGTCACCCAAGTGAAATAAATAATTCATGTATTTGGAAATTGTACGTTACGCTCTCAGCATAACGTCTGTCAAATAGGTCAAACCTCATCCATGAATTATTTTCTCAACTTCACCCTCAAAATATCTTACCTTGATAGTAATATATTGTCACCGCCTCAGCGATTACATTGACCACAAAGGGTCAATTGCTTTCAAGTGAGATATGTGTAATTATGTACAAACCTCAGTTCTTGTATCAGCGGATATGTATTCAATGCTACTGCACTGAATGGACTATATATTGTCACCTTTGATGCTGAATACTGGTATTTGTATATAATTTAAGACTCTCAGCTCAGTTGTTTATTTCCTTTTTGTTCGTTCCCTCTCTCTCTGAAATTCTCTAAATGCGGTTAACCTACGTTCTTTTCTCTCTTACAACACACTTGTTTCTCTCCAAACTTTTGCATCATTGGTCTACCAGGCAGGTAAACTTCAAGAATTTTGTTTTAATAATAATTTCCCCCTGGACTAAAAAGAAGCCCAGCAGCCTTCTTCATCATCAGCCAGCAGCCTTCTTCATCACCAGCCTAGCAGAACTTCACCCCATCACCACAAACTGTCACGGAGGTTCATCTTCTTCAACCACAATCATAAAAACACCCGACCCTGCTTACCATAATCAAGCTGGAGTCGTACGTGTAGTTGCGAACCAAGTTGTCTCATAATACATAGACACTTTCAAAACAACCTTTTGGACATGTCAGTCCTAGACACGTCCCAGTTCATCAATAGCCAGCTGCCGTCTTTTGTCACGCTAGACATAGACTCATCATTGTCTTGCATACATTATCACTACCAAGACACGTTCCAGTTCATACCAGAAGCCAGCCGTCGTCTTTTGTCACGCTAGACATTGACACAACCCTTATCTTGCACACCATAACTGCCAAGACTTACCAACATTGCCGCCGTGCAATATTCACCATATACAACCACATCACTTTGGGAACATCATCAACCATATTCCTGCCTCGCCACCTGGCATAAGGAATCCTCTCTGGCTCATCTCGCAAACCACAAACCATTTACTGCTGTTTATTTCTCCAAACCTCGGTGATGATAACTCTCCGCCAACTTCTTTGAAAATCCACCGAACTTTTGTTTTTTCTTGACCCGAGTGTTATCTCGAAAGGGTCAGGTTACAGTGAAGTCATAACATAAAACCAGTGAATAACCCACGTCGCTCCACAACGCAAAACCACTCCGAAACTTAGCTTACAGACCAATGATAAACCATAGAGTCATTTTTTTTTTCTTCTTGTTTATATTCAACATAACCATGTATTTTTGTTTCTATTCAACATAACCATGTATTGTTATCACTGTTCTGCATAACTATGTATTATTTTGTTGATTTAGTGCATAATCATGTATGTTTTCCCCATCACTCACATTGTAATTCACCCATCTCTAGTTTATAAGATAGCTAGACCTCTCTCTCTCTCTGCTTTCTCATTCTTGTAACGACGGTGCATTTTAGAGGATTTTTTAGTCCTACAGCTTCATTACCACGGCGCTTTTTTTCGTGACATGGGGGAATGTGTTACATAACGCATATACCCTATAAATTACTAGCCACTCGTTAGGTTAACACCCCTAGCGACAAAAAGATACACCACTCGTACTCGGCTTCCGGTTCCCCCACGCTCGCTGCACTCCCGCATTCTCTCCTCGCACCCGGCCTTGTACGCATCTTTCTCTGTGGACCCGGGCTTGTCAACATCCTCTCCGAGGTGCACCATCCATCATGGACTTGGCGATGGAATATTACCCGGACGCACGACCGACAACCATCATTCCCAACCGTGAGCTGTATCCTGATTATCCCCTTTTCATTGTGTTGTAATTCCATTTCGAGCCACATTTAACAATGCCGTTCGTAGAGTTATTTCAGAGAGAGAATCATAGATTACCCGTAACATTGGTAACATTTAGGTTAACATGATCCCTTTGTGTAATCTTACTATGCCTGTGCCCTTTTATACCGAGTAAACAACTGATTACTGAAAGCATCTGAGAGTTTTAATTAATAAAGCCTCGAGTCGCAATCCCCAATTATAAGACTGACTGTCGATTCACGATCCTGAAGAAGAGCTCTGAGGCCTGCCGATTGTGAGCTAGTCGTAGGTCCCGAGCTGAGCTCCCTGGAAGAAAACCTCTCTCAGGGTAAGCACACACACACTCTCACACACACACACACTGTCTCCCGCAAATTCGCCTTCCCAACCTTCCTCCTTACCTTCTCCCGCACTCCCGTTTCCCCGTCAAATCCTATTATATTACAATGTGTACATTCAGTTTATATGTGTACATTTCTGAAGAAGGTTGAGTCCAACCGAAACCGGTCGAATGCAGAAATATATATACGTACTCGTATATTTATAAACAAAATAAAGTGGTTTAAAACAAAATCATTTTTCATTAAAATGTAATACGTGTGTAGTTAAATTAAGAAAGTGAAGTAATTATTATTTTATTTTAACTTAATAGATAAAATTGTATTTGCATGAGAGCAGCAGAGAGTTGTATTTTCGACTTTATTCGCGAATCTCAAATTGCGCAATATTTTACAAGGTTGCTAGAGTAGAAGAACATTTGTAGATTTTCCCGCACTCCCCCTTTTTCAATGTCCTTATCAGTCTACACACAACATAATTAAATATCTAAATCTAAAATATCCGCCAGTTTCCAAAAACCTTTTGCGACCCACATATTGAGGAAGACTGTCTATAATAAAATCAATTAAATAAGACCATGATAAAAAAAAAAATTAAAAAATTCGGGAAATAAATAATATTTTGAATCATTTATTATTAATTTTCTCTCCTTGAAATATTAAAAAAGGTTAAAGGTATTCCTAAATTCATAAAATTCTTCTTTTTATTGTTTCACGTGTAAAGATTTTTTTTTAACTGTATTTTGGCTACATAATTAAATTCATATTTTAAGAAACAGTGTATTTGACTACATAAATAATTTTTTACTAAATATTAAGTCAAAATTTTTATTTAGACTACGAATATTTTTAGATAATACATTTTTTTCCAAGAAGTGAGCTATCCCTGTGAGAGCTGTGCAGTGGGATGTTTTAAAAGGAGTGATTTTAGGTACAAAGTTTGGTATTTCATTCAACACATCGCTAAACTAAATGAAACAACATAGTTATGTCTTGAACATAGAAAATGATGAGTTCCTCTGTAGGTTGCAGTTTAGGTTTAACATTAATGGAGATTGTTGTGATAAGTTGACAAGCACTAACATGACCGTTATGCTTGAAAACTGATGACAATTTTATTAAACGCCGAAACGGGCAGAAAAGGTGAAGAAGATGAAACATCCTAACTAAGGGTTCCATTGCAATTTAGGTTCCACATTGATGAAGCTCACTTTGTTTTTTGATTTGTTCTTCACAGCTTTGAAGTTGTCTCCGAAGGTGATGGTCTTCACGGATTCCTTGGGTTTCTTCTTGTCCTCGGTGGTCTGGCTTTTGAAGGCTTGCATCAGGCCCTTCGGGGTCGCAACAGCTATCTTTTTGGTCACTTGCTGGATCTTCTCCTTTCTCTTGTAGTAGAATATCTCCCAGACCAGCGTGATGAGGGCCAGGACGAGGCCGAAGAGTGTGGCGATGAACACGCCACCTTGAATTCATAAATGCATGACATCCGATAAATATGTATCCCTTAAAAACGTCAATTGTGGGCAATGTATAGGCACGCTAAGGCATGGATGACATTTTTTAATTAATGAAAATAGAATGGGCGTGTTTATAATTTGCATTGCATAACAGGGAAGCAAAATGTATGGGTTTGTATGAGGACGCTTTTATTTTACAGTCCTCGGCAACGACAAGCCGTGGTCAATAATGGCTTGACGTACCGCAGTCGTTGGACTCCTAGCTCCCTATTAAGCGGTGACGGCAATTTTGAGACTGTAGTTTCAAGGAAAATTTAATGTGTGCGTGAGTCTGCGCTACGAAGACCTGTTGGCCCGCGCTCGCTTTTCCCATTCCCCGCCAATTCCATCACTTGCAAAGCGTCTCTTGCCTGCTGATTTTGCTAATTTTAAGAGACGCAAACACTGCATAAATGCCTTTCATGACCACGGCGTAAATTATAAAAACCAAAATTTTTTCATAGGAGCCCACTAGAATTTATATGCGAGTACATAACATTTAAGAAGGAAGAAGACAATAGGAATATTTCACCCACCAAGACTATCAAGGGTGATGCCTTCCGAGTTGTCATTATCTTCGCAGCTGGTGTTCCAGTACCGGGCGATGAGCGAGTCCAGGAACCTGTCCTTCTGCAGCTGTAGGATGGCACGGGATAGCTCCTCTTGGATCCTGGAGCCTTGCTGGACGGCCACCGCGTAGGGTCTCTCCCCAAAAACCTCACCCACGATCGTCAGGTTGCAGTTCTTCTTCACCTGATACCTAAGACAGTTCCAATAAATTTCATTCCTACTTTAACGTGGTTTAACGGGACTTGATTACTCATTTAATGGAGGTTGGTGTATGTGTGTGTATACTTACCAAGTGTCTCACGTTAAAGGTTGTCGCGGAGATAAAATAAAAGAAGGGTCACCATTAAATAAATGTATTTCTCAACGCGTACAACTTATAATTCAGAAGGTTAAATACAAAGGAGTGAGAAGCTATGTAGATGCAAGTAGCAAGTCACTACGATGTACTAACGATGCGTCCGATGCGTCCAAATCGGCGGGATGCAGGAAAGCGAATGCTGGTTTGTTTTTTAAACAATAGAGTGCAGGCCGATCGTCTTTTATCTTGTAGTGATGGCATATTTAAGAAGGATATAATTCAAATGAATTTATGGTTGTTCAGTGCTTGCATATTACACTACATTTCATTATTAAATTTGGTGTTAATATACCTTTTCTATTTCAGATCTCCCTGTGTAACGTATTCAGCGTTTTATTTGAGTTTTAAATGTATTAAAGTTTTTATGATTTTTGAAGGAGAGTGGCACTTTGTTGTAGATTTTAGTACCGTAGTACAAGAAGCTTTTTTTGTCTAAATGTTGTATTTGTAGTTGTTTGTTGGATGTGTTTTTGATTTTGAAATCTAGTGTGTCTAATGTATGTGTTTGGTTGTTATTTCTTGTTTTTTTTTTTGTATTTATGAATGCAAAGTAGCATTGTTTTTTTTATAAGAGTGTTGAAGATTTCATCGGTGCTTCTTATAGTTACTTCAAGTATAATTTTCATGATGGCTTTTTGTGTTCTAATGAGTATAAATTAAGAATATTATTAATTGATAAACTAAAGTTTTTAAGATAAGAGTTTTGTGCATAGCGCAAAGGGTAACAATTATTTTTATAAACAATAATTATTAGCCTGAAACACTCATACAAATTGAAAAAAACCTTTCCGAGCAAAGATAAATGTCGCCGACAGGACACGAACCTGCACCCTTCTGATTGCTGGTCAGAAATGTTGTTTACAGGTGAAATATAATAAAAACATTATTAACATTATTGAATGAAACACTAGTATATATTGATTAACTTGGCGGGTTTGCGATAAGCCGACATAGCTCAACGGTAGAGCATCTGACCGGCAATCAGAAGGGTGCAGGTTCGAGTCCTGTCGGCGACATTTATCTTTGCTCTGAAAGGTTTTTTTCAATTTGGATGAGTGTTTCAGGCTAATAATTATTGTTTATAAAAATAATTGTTAAGAATATTATCATTACCACTGCCCCGTCCGATAATACCATATTCTAATAGTTATTGGCAGAGAGTCAGGTAGATCTAAATCAAATATTTTGTATCGAGGACATTCCTGATTGTGATAATAAAATAAGTTTTTTTATTTTATTTATATTTTGTTTCTTAAATAAATAATGTGGTCGGTCCACTTTAAATTGTGATGAATTTTTACACTTAGATATTCATTTTTCAATGTAAATTATGAAAATGATAGCTGGCAGGATGTGGGTGTACTGCTCCCCTTTGTTTTACTTCCATTTACTTGTCAGGTAGCAAGCAAGCACTCACTTGATCTCTGAAGAGTCGTGAATGAAGGCGAAGTCAGCCTCCAGGCGTTCGTCCACCTTGCGGAAGCCCTCCTCGGTGGACGGCAGCGGGCTGGAGCTGTTGATCGCCAGCAGGATGTGGCCGTACTGCTCCCCTTAGTTTTACTTCCATTTACTTGCCAGGTAGCAAGCAAGCACTCACTTGATCTCTGAAGAGTCGTGAATGAAGGCGAAGTCAGCCTCCAGGCGTTCTTCCACCTTGCGGAAGCCCTCCTCGGTGGACGGCAGCGGGCTGGAGCTGTTGATGGCCAGCAGGATGTGGCCGTACTGCTCCCCTTTGTTTTACTTCCATTTACTTGCCAGGTAGCAAGCAAGCACTCACTTGATCTCTGAAGAGTCGTGAATGAAGGCGAAGTCAGCCTCCAGGCGTTCGTCCACCTTGCGGAAGCCCTCCTCGGTGGACGGCAGCGGGCTGGAGCTGTTGATCGCCAGCAGGATGTGGCCGTACTGCTCCCCTTTGTTTTACTTCCATTTACTTGCCGTAGCAAGCGTTAATCGCCACTCTTGATCTCTGAAGAGTCGTGAATGAAGGCGAAGTCAGCCTCCAGGCGTTCGTCCACCTTGCGGAAGCCCTCCTCGGTGGACGGCAGCGGGCTGGAGCTGTTGATCGCCAGCAGGATGTGGCCGTACTGCTCCCCTTAGTTTTACTTCCATTTACTTGCCAGGTAGCAAGCAAGCACTCACTTGATCTCTGAAGAGTCGTGAATGAAGGCGAAGTCAGCCTCCAGGCGTTCGTCCACCTTGCGGAAGCCCTCCTCGGTGAACGGTAGCGGGCTGGAGCTGTTGATGGCCAGCAGGATGTCGCCGTACTGCTCCCCTTTGTTTTACTTCCATTTACTTGCCAGGTAGCAAGCAAGCACTCACTTGATCTCTGAAGAGTCGTGTATGAAGGCGAAGTCAGCCTCCAGGCGTTCGTCCACCTTGCGGAAACCCTCCTCGGTGGACGGCAGCGGGCTGGAGCTGTTGATCGCCAGCAGGATGTGGTTGTACTGCTCCCCTTTGTTTTACTTCCATTTACTTGTCAGGTAGCAAGCAAGCACTCACTTGATCTCTGAAGAGTCGTGAATGAAGGCAGGCGAAGTCAGCCTCCAGGCGTTAGCAAGCAAGTCACTTGACCTCTGAAGAGTCGCGAAGTCAGCAGGCGTTCGTCCTTGCGGAAGCCCTCCTCGGTGGACGGCAGCGGGCTGGAGCTGTTGATGGCCAGCAGGATGTGGTTGTACTGCTCCCCTTTGTTTTACTTCCATTTACTTGTCAGGTAGCAAGCAAGCACTCACTTGATCTCTGAAGAGTCGTGAATGAAGGCGAAGTCAGCCTCCAGGCGTTCGTCCACCTTGCGGAAGCCCTCCTCGGTGGACGGCAGCGGGCTGGAGCTGTTGATGGCCAGCAGGATGTGGTTGTACTGCTCCCCTTTGTTTTACTTCCATTTACTTGTCAGGTAGCAAGCAAGCACTCACTTGATCTCTGAAGAGTCGTGAATGAAGGCGAAGTCAGCCTCCAGGCGTTCGTCCACCTTGCGGAAGCCCTCCTCGGTGGACGGCAGCGGGCTGGAGCTGTGGATGGCCAGCAGGATGTGGTTGTACTGCTCCCCTTTGTTTTACTTCCATTTACTTGTCAGGTAGCAAGCAAGCACTCACTTGATCTCTGAAGAGTCGTGAATGAAGGCGAAGTCAGCCTCCAGGCGTTCGTCCACCTTGCGGAAGCCCTCCTCGGTGGACGGCAGCGGGCTGGAGCTGTTGATGGCCAGCAGGATGTGGTTGTACTGCTCCCCTTTGTTTTACTTCCATTTACTTGTCAGGTAGCAAGCAAGAACTCACTTGATCTCTGAAGAGTCGTGAATGAAGGCGAAGTCAGCCTCCAGGCGTTCGTCCACCTTGCGGAAGCCCTCCTCGGTGGACGGCAGCGGGCTGGAGCTGTTGATCGCCAGCAGGATGTGGCCGTACTGCTCCCCTTTGTTTTACTTCCATTTACTTGCCAGGTAGCAAGCAAGCACTCACTTGATCTCTGAAGAGTCGTGTATGAAGGCAAAATCAGCCTCCAGGCGTTCGTCCACCTTGCGGAAGCCCTCCTCGGTGGACGGTAGCGGGCTGGAGCTGTTGATGGCCAGCAGGATGTGGCCGTACTGCTCCCCTTTGTTTTACTTCCATTTACTTGCCAGGTAGCAAGCAAGCACTCACTTGATCTCTGAAGAGTCGTGTATGAAGGCAAAATCAGCCTCCAGGCGTTCGTCCACCTTGCGGAAGCCCTCCTCGGTGGACGGTAGCGGGCTGGAGCTGTTGATGGCCAGCAGGATGTGGCCGTACTGCTCCCTTACGGGGTAGTCCCACACCTGATACTGCACCTCGTCCGAGCTGGCATTCAGCGTTATCTCCTTCCATACCCTGCAATGAAACATATATTTTAAGATCCTCCGCGTCTTTCGTACG
The DNA here is from genome assembly GCA_022606495.2 of Halesus radiatus. NCBI lineage: Eukaryota > Metazoa > Arthropoda > Insecta > Trichoptera > Limnephilidae > Halesus > Halesus radiatus. The sequence goes on along the minus strand of JAHDVE020001110.1, from coordinate 22,747 downwards.
CTAGTTGCATAGTACGTAAATACAACCCTTTATTTTCTTTCAATGTTTGGTCTACATCATTAAACCAGTCTACACTGCCACTTTAGACCATATTATTTACTTATTATTATTTACCTATTATTATTTACTCACTACTCCTTGTTAACAAAAATATGATCACCCTGTGATTGTGGCTAATTGGAGCACAGATATTTTATTAAAGTTATTTGGCTTACAATGAAATTATTATTATAAAAAATAAAATAACTTTGTTTTAATTCCACTTTGACGGCCTCCATGGTCGAGGGGTAAGGCTCTCGACTACGAATCCGAAGGTCGCGGGTTCAAATCCCGGCGTACGCAAGTAATTTTTATTGAATTAATTTGTGTTGTTTCGCAATTAATTCATTTAAAAATAATATATAGTATATTTGCACACGTTCCAGAGTGGAAGATACTCTCAGTATCGCCCTGGTGAAAGACCACCATTCAGAATTGAAATGGCTTTTAGCCGTGTTTGGTGACTAGATCTGAATAGCCAGCTATTCCCCACCTTCCTCCTCCCCTTCTCCTTCCCCTCCCCAATACCTTCAGCCTCATAACATTCCCCAATTAGGAATGCCATAGTCTCACTGGCTCCAGACGGTTGGGAGCAGTTGGGACTCTTGTGAGGTATTTATATAAAAAAAACTCTATTCTTTTTTCATCCAACCGGTTTCGATTCAATCTGAACCTTCCTCAGGGGTGAATACACAATATATTAAACATAATACAGAAATACATGGTATTTAAAAGAAAATTAGAAGAGAGAGACAGAACATCAACTTAGGTGGGGGGCAAGGAAGGAAGAGCTTCAGAGGGAAGGGTGAAGGTGGGCGGAGGTAATGGAAATATTTAAAAAAATGGGGGTGTTAGACAAATCTAGTTGTTTATTAAGTAGATTGGTTTTATTGATTTTTAATGACTTTTTTATTTCAAGGGCTTCAAGATTATTAAGGCGTAGACCTATCCCATTTCTATGTAATACATCTATCCCGGAAGATTTATTAAATGAGTGATTATTATCTATAAGGTGGGTGGCAAATTCTGAAAATCCGACACTGTTTAGACATCTCAAGTGTTCGACCACCCTTATTAGAATGTTTCTAGCCGTTTTACCGATGAAAAAATAATAAACTGGAATTAAAACAAACTTATTTTATTTTTTATAATTATGTATTCCCACAAAGTGTTTGCTACATATAAAGAAATTATTATTGTTGTAATCTATAAATGTACGGCCCAACTTAAAGATTTATTGTGGATTTTATATTTGTTTATAGTCTGAATAACTTTGGTGTTATTATTTTTTTTAATGTTTTTAATGTTATTATTTATGTTTAGTTCTGGTTTACTATGAAAATAATATAAAATTATGTACGGTAAAGTTCATCCTCGTTTTGAAATTTGACATCCTAATCTCAAAACGACCGGCCATATATTTGGAGCGTTGTGGCGGACTTTGAAAAATTGAAACTTTTATAATTCTTTTAACCATGAAAACCATCGTAAAAAAAAAAACTAAATATACTGGTAATTAAATTTGAATGTCATTATTGATGAGAAAATGGGACTGGAGTTCTATATCGGTCAATATTTCGTTTCAAGCTTGTGAAATATAGTGGTAAATGTTCATGGTCAGTGATTTGCAACCTCGCTATTTGGTAACCACGTTAAAATACCTTTCTACGAGGTATGAAGATGGAAAGCTATCAAAAACTTTCTTGCGAAGGCTCATATTGTAGAATAAGCAACAGGAATACCTTTTGAAACCCAGAACTGCTGGTAGTCCTTTGTAAACTACTCCTTAACTTCATCGTCTGTGCTTAATCCGGTCAGTTCTGTTGCTAAAGTTGTCCAAAGAAGCGAAACCAGCAGTCCACAATGGAGTGCTGATACCAACCCTGATGTATGGCAGTGACGCATGGAACTGGCAGAGGAAGGATGAAAGTAGACTGAATGCAGTACAAATGAGATCTCTGAGACGAATGTGTGGTAAAACCATGTATGATCCTGTGAAAAATGTTGAGATTCGCAAAGAATGCAAGGCTGATTGATGTATGCGGAATGAGCAACATTAGGAAAGGGACTATTAGATGGTTCGAGCATGTATGAAAAAAGGAGAGTAAGGAGAATATATAATGCGAATGAGAAAGGAAGAAGAAGCCGGGACGTCCGAGATGTGGCACGTTCAAGTGAATCAAATACTTGAGTCGGGCCATGTCAGAAGTCGGAATAACAGAAGAGAATGTATGAGACGTTGTATGAAAGTGAATAAAGCTAGAAGTGTATGCCAAGATCGAATTTTTTGGCGGTCCGTCCTCTCTGCCTACCCCTTCAGAGAAACGGCGTGATGGTTAGTTATTTAGTTAGTTAGTACTTACAGTATTTTATTGCAGAATTTGTTTATTTAAAGAAAAAAAAATTATAATATTAATTACATATAATGGGAACTTGTACCCGCTAAGCCACTGCAAGTAGCTTGTCAGCGGGAGTTTAATTCAACAATATTATATCATACAACAATCATAGAACAATATAGGTGCATGCATGTTGTGATCAATGTACACAAGTTGTATGAAAACAGCATAACAGTTTTGTAATAGAGATATTAGACTCCAATTTCATTATATCGATTTAAATAATATAATAAAAATATCAGTAAGTATTAAGCAGATTGAGAAATGAAAAAAAAAAACAGTATAACAGTTTTCTTACAGTGAGGATAGAGTTAATATAATAGTAACACTTAAATAATTTTAAAGATACCCTCAGATATAAAGGAGATATTCAATCAAGGAAACCATCATATTTGTTCAATAGACAATGTAAGAAAGAGCGAAATAACGTAAATACAGTAGATATCAAGGAGCTCTACAATCATGAGTTTGTGAGACAAATGAAATATTTAGTTGTTGTATTTTATGAAGGCTATCTATTTTATTTATGTACCTACTGTGATGTGCTTTACACCTGTGTGACTATTGTAATTAACATTAAGGACTATATAACGTGATAAATAAATAAAAAAAACTTAGTTAATTAAAAAAAATTACTTTATTTACACAACTTTATAAATATACATAAATATCTACACTTTATTATGTATTCATATATTCCGGATGATGACAGCATTACTGTCGAAACATGTAGATATTTATGTATATTTGTAAAATGGCGTGAATAAATTATATTTTTTAATTAATAATGACGCCACAAAGTGAATACCAATCGTTTGAAGAAATTATAAAAAAATACTCACCGGTACAGGGTGTCCTCTGCGTTCTTCATGTTCATGAAGTATCTGTGCGCCATGCCTCCCTCGACCACCGTGTAGTTGATCCTCGACTGTCGCGCCAGTTGCTCCAGAGATGAAACTGGAGTCTGTACAATTGACGTTAATTTTTTTCGTTGTTTTTTTTTTATTCCACCCCCATCCCTCTTTCCTACCCCTTAAAGGAGAACGTTGGTATTTCGTAATGAAATTTTGCCCACTTGACTTTAGGTCCTGACTGGGTTAGGGGTAAGGTTAGTAAATCATATTTTTTTTACTTCAAACCGTATATGATCCCGGGCAAAACCGGGTACTTCAGCGATTGTGATTAAAATTTCTCAAAACAAAATGTATAGAAATTGTTACATACCCAAGAAATACAGAAAATAGCGATTACACATTTTATAAGATGAAACGGTATATGAATAATGTGTATACATACATACACTTACTACACACTTACACATGTGTCTCTGAATAGTGCTAATAACTGGAGAGTTGTGATTGCGCATTGATGTTACGAGTAATATTTTTCTTAAATGGCGGTAGGGAGTTAATAAATATGTCAAGGTATAATTTGGGACAAAGGTTAGGGAATGTTTGGAGAACACGTGGAATTTATGAATTTGCTGCAGCGTTTGCTTTATTGTTTAATGTTTAAATAGTTTGGTTTGGCGGAGACGTTACGATGATTAATGTTAATTTGAGACAGGAGATCAGGGTAGTCTATTTCATTACTTAGGATTTTTTACAGGAATATAGTGATTGATGTTTTGCTTTGTGTTACCTGCATCCTCTCCACGGTGAGGAAGGCAGCCAGATTGGCCGTGAAGGTGGCCAGCATGAGCACGACAAAGAGCCAGTAGGCGGCCACCAGGGCTCGGCTGCTGAGGGCCTTGGGCGCCTCGCCACCGCCCTGCGGCGTGAAGGACGTCAAGGCGAACCACAGCGACTCCTTCAGAGTGAACTCCCTGCAATAGCGAATACAGCAGATACTCGTTACTAGCGACGCGTCATCCTATGACTATATTAAACATCAATTTAAACACGGCGACGATCCGAGCTAGTGGAAAGCCAATCACCCTTTTACTGGTTGCCGGCGAATAAACATCTTAAATACCGCTTTCATTGAATATTACGTATTAAAATATAAGTTTTTAATCATTTAAGATAATATTAACAACTCTCAAAATGAAACGTCAAACCGAAAATTTACCCACCTGATGATCGAGGGAAATCGATCGAAGAAATAGTTAAAACCATAGAAGTAGCTGCACATCTTTTTTCGAAACTTGCGCAGTTCTAGGAGTTTTTGGATATCATTATTTATTAAATAAAAAAATTTAAAAAAAACCGCAGAAAAGCTGCATTATGGCAGATTTGCATAACTGCTCTTTTTTGTTATTGCAAAAATAATTGTAATATTTATGATTCGTAAAAAATATATATATATATATATATATCGATAGCAACTGAGACTCGAACCCAGGACCTTACGGTCTATCCGGGACCTTGCGCTTTAATCCATCAAGCTACCCGTAATTTTTATCGGTATCATACTTCAATTTCTAAAAACTGTCAAAATCATCTTCAAATTAATTCCCATATATGTTTGGCTGTTACCTTTTTACAAAGGCTACAAGATTCTACCCGAATTTATTCGTAAAATTTAAATAGTGTCCCGCATATACCTATCGGATTTTTTATTTATATGAGATATCTGTTGACTTTTTCTACAAATCAAGGATAATATTTAATTAATTAATTAAAAATATTCTTTGTTTTCACCACTTAATATTTTATTTATTTTTATTTATTTATGGAGAAAATACAGATACAGACAGTAGTAATATCGAAACAATGTAGAAATATTTGGAGAACTCGTCTGTATCCTAACCTATTTCTCACTGATTAATTAATTAATATGTAATACATAAGAATATGAATATATAATACTAGTATTCATATATTCCTGACGATGAAAGCATCGCTTTTGAAACATGTAGATATACACAGAGATATATTTATATTTATGAAGTGGTGAATACAAAGTTTTTTTTTTTCATGAATACCAAACAAGAGTCCCAACTGCTCCCGACCGCCTGGAGCCAGTGAGACTATGGCATTCCCAATAGGGGAATGTTGTGAGGATGAAGGTATTGGGGAGGGGAAGGAGAAGGGGAAGAGGAAGGTGGGGAATACCTGGCTCTTCAGATCTGGTCACCAACATGTTTAAAATATTTTTTCTAAAAATTCATTTCTAAAAGCCATTTAAAGCAACGTTTAAATTCTGATTGGTGGTCTTTCACCAGGGCGCTACTGAGAGTATCTTCCACTATTTTTAAATTTATTAATTAATAATGACGCCACAAAGTGAATACCAATCACTTGAAGAAATTATTAATATTCAATTTGGAAAAATATACTGATGCTTGTAAATCTCATTGTAATATATTTTTAATCATCAATTGAGGTAGCTGTAGCTCAGTGGATTAGAGCGCAAGGTCTCGGATAGACCATGAGGTCCTGGGTTCTAGTCCCGGCTGCTGTCGTTATCTTTTTCGGTTTCATGTTTCATTTTGAGAGATGTTAATATTGTTTTCAATGATCATGGTCTTGCGAACTGGGTTCAGAGTATACCGAGTGTTACCTGCATGGGTACGGATAGGCGTCTTTGTTGTTCCTGGAGCTGTATGGCGAGTACTTGTCCAGTATGGTGAGCAGAATGGCAGTCATGGTGAGAGCTGCCACGATGCTCAGCCACACTTCTACCCGAAGAACCGTCATGAACTTGAATAGAGAAGTCTTGCGTACTGGCTTCCTTATAACTGAAATAAAACAAACGTAATGTAAAATAATTTTATGAAATACTCACTCGTATCTTACCCAGTGGCCTTTTAATCAGGGTACAGTTGAGGTTACCCACCACTTTCCCATCCCGGTATAAGTAACTTATGGTTACACCTTCAGGGTGCACCTCAAGGACTCAAGGAAGGTCATTTTTTAATTAAACGAATCTATAATTTTGAAAAGACTCTGAACCCTCAAGTGTCCCTGCACAGCTTTCGTATAGAAGGTTAGTCGCAAGCGCAAAACAAATTGGTTAGTACAGATACTGACGACGTTTAAATCTAGCCCTTAGTGGCTCCTTCTGTCGATAAACGGAGTAATCCAAGATGGACTGTGGGAGTGCACCAACAAACCTGTAAATAAACAAATAAGAAACACAAAAACACATTATATGCAGAACAGACCGTAGCCACGAAACCAGGGTAGTCCCCCCAGAGCAGCGCAAAGCGGCTTCCTGCTTCCGACACTCTTCCCGGTGAAGCATTACACCACTGACCAGGAGTATATGTATATGTACATAAATTCATCACATTTTTAACCTAAATATATACATATTATATAAATTATATAAATACATACATATCATTCTTAACCCATTTTATTACTTTTTTTATATTTCATATTACTTAATATTGGATTATTTTATTTATATACCTTACACATTATTCCTACTGAACATTGTTATTTTGCTCACTTAATATTCTATGGACTTTTTAAAATTTTGTCCAATCCCTCCATTTTACTATTAAAAAACGTAGGGTGGCTTTAAATTCTGTAAATTCATTGTATATTGCTGTCACATGTGTCTGGACAACCCTTAAAGCCGAGCAGTTCCGTTTTTATATTCCTTAATTCAGCCATAATCAAGTCATGTTATGATTCACTCTGTTTCTGAGATGATTCTGGTTTGGAGCTGTTGCTGGAGCTGGCCGGAGCGCCCTCCTTTCCTGTTGTAGATCTCGCAGTACCGCGAGTTTCCGTCTTGTGGCCATTGCATTTGATCATAGCGCGTTTCTCCAGAGTAAGCGTCCTGTACTGACTCTCCAATTCCGCCAAGATTACATTACAGCAAGAGCACCAAAACATTGACTTCTTTGTCAAGATCGGTTCCGGACACTTATGGCAGGTCAAGTTGTCCATATTAAGAATTATTATTTTTTCTAATATACATATTCCTTGTCTTATCGTATAAGGATCATACACAGTAAGTACTATTAGATTTATTTTTAATTATATAGGTAAATAAACAGTCCTGGGATGTTTCTATCGGTAGCGCCTGCTGGTGGGCAAAATGCGCAACACCTCCATTGGTTTGGTGAGTACCCACATCCGATTCACCGTTTCGAAGTTTGTATTTATTTATTATATAATATACGCCCTATATGGGCTTTTATATGTAAAGTTAGTTATTAGTAAGACAGGTGCAAAACACATCACAATAGGTTCAAATATAATATATCGAACATATACAGGAAAACATAGTGTATGTACCATTCTAAGTAATAAGTTCAGAGGCGAAAAATCAAAACATACCTCACATTCACTGTTACTTATACTCTACACACATATATTAATAATTATACAGGATATATGCAACAATCGTTTGTTTGTACTTGTATTCAGAGCAGTTGAAAATGTCTACTATATCTGAATATATATTACCTACTGTGTGGAGTCGAGGTACCAGTGAATATTTGAATGACTCAGTTCTGAGATTATTGTTACAATTAAATAAAATTTTAGGTAGAGTAGTTTTAGTTGGAATATTAAATGTAATTAAACTGACAATATCAGGGCTGTCTATAAAACCATTAACAATTTTGAAAATAAAATCCGATGTTTAATAATTTTAGTTTCATTAAGTAATTGTAATTTATAGTTTCAATAGGCAAACCGAGTTTATAGTTAACATATCTTAGAAATTTATGTTGAATTCGTATGATGGAATCACTAATAAAACACGGATTTCAACACTGTTTTTGTATGTCTATTGCATCAACACTGTGGTATAATCAACACACAATTTTATCTCTTGAGATTATTCACCGTGAGAAGATATTTTGTTCGATTCAGATTAACACTCAAAGTTCGATGTTTTTATTCTTTATTTCATTAAAAAATAAAACAGTGACGTACGTCGTTTTTCAGTGAAAAAATACGCTCATGCGATACGCGATAACTACTTCAACTAAATTGACACTTTTCTGAGATGCGCTTATAGTATTTTGCTTTAAAATTTCAAAAACAATTGCGTACACACAAGACACAGCTGACCAATAGAGTGGGTTTGTAGTTTTTTTGGTGTATCGTAATATATCGTGCTACTGGTGTATTAAAAAATGATAACATAAAATAAGTCATTGAACAGTATAATACATTGTTGGTACCAGCAACAGCTGAACAAATTGAATTGAATTTTAAGAGTCTAACATTAAAATTTAAACAAAAGAGAACAAGCTAGAATTCTGTCTAAAGGAAAATACTGTAGATGGCTGTTAATCCTTATAAGAAAAATTTATTTGTTTCAGTTTTTTTTCATCCAAGATCTAATATATTTTTATAAGAGTTAATGTTTTGACATAACACGGTCTCTTCAAATGTTATGAAAAGTGAATTATACATTTTAGGTGCAATAAAATTAATATACTTTAAAACCTGGTTTTGTAATGGGGTACTGCATGTACGTAATTAGCAGATCTTTGGCTAAAGTGATTTGAATTTTGTGAAGTTGTTTGGACGCATGTAAATAAATTTTAGATATTAAAAGCTATAGGTTTGTCTTAGTTCCAAAATATCACTCTATATGACGGCCTCCATGGTCGAGGGGTAAGGTTCTCGACTACGAATCCGAAGGTCGCGGGTTCAAATCCCGGCGTGCGCAAGTAATTTTTATTTAATTAATTCGTGTTGTTTCACAATTAATTCATTTAAAAATAATATATAGTATATTTGCGCACGTTCCAGAGTGGAAGATACTCTCAGTATCGCCCTGGTGAAAGACCACCATTCAGAATTGAAACGTTGCTTGAAATGGCTTTAGCCGTGTTTGGTGACCAGATCTGAATAGCCAGGTATTCCCAACCTTCCTCATCCCCTTCTCCTTCCCCTCCCCAATACCTTCAGCCTCACAACATTCCCCAATTGGGAATGCCATAGTCTCACTGGCTCCAGACGGTTGGGAGCAGTTGGGACTCTTGTGAGGTATTCAAATAAAAAAAAATAAAAAAAATATGAACAATTGTTTGGAGGGATAGGTTTTGACATTCTGGTACATGATCTTGATATTTGATTTTTGTACAATTTACAGAGGTTTTATTTGATTATTGTTAGTTATTGCATGAAAGAAAGCCATCATATTGTTGTTCAATATAAACAACTCTTATTAATGAAAGAAATTAGAGTATTCATGATTAAACCAATTCTAAATACGGATATTATGATAATGTTAATGCTCAGTACTATTATTATTCTTTGGGTTAAAGTTTCTAAAAAGGTACATAATTGTATTACTTATGTTCAGTTATGATTTACCATGAATATAATGTACAATTATGTGCGGTAAAGCTCATCCTTGTTTTGATATTTGATATTCTAACCTTCAAAACCATCTGGCCATAGATTTGGAGCGTTTTGGAGGCATTTGAAAAATAAAACTGACAATTATTTTCATCATGAAAACTAACTTTAGAACAAAAAAAAGAAATATACTTGTATTTAAGTTTGGACGGACGTCATTAATCATTATTAATAAAAAAAATAAAAATTGGACGGGAGTTCCTTATTATGCCGAAGTCAGCATGGTAGGCCCAGTAGCAGAATGTATTCTTCAGCATAGTATGGGGTTATAAGTCTCACAGTCTGAATGAATCCTGCACGAATATGCATTTTTTTGTGTGTTCCTTTCAAAGTGAAGCTTAAGGGGGTATTCTGGTCTAGAGACATGAATTTTAGGTAATTTTTGAAGTGCTGTAAAAAAAGCAAGCAATATTTTTAGTCTCAATTTTTTTATACATTATTTATTCACATTAGAATCATACAAAAAAAAATTAAAAAGTAAAAAAAAAATCAAAATTCCGTTAGTTATCAGCTGATGAAGTGGGGAGTCTCAAAAATTTGATGCGTGATCGTACCCACGATCTTAACTCTCCTAGCAATTTAAAACCAAAAAATAATAAAGATTATCAATCTATAATAATGTCGCAATGTCTGGAACTACGGAAAAGGTGGAAAATTTTTTTTTTACAAAATGGCGATTGCGTAAAAAAAAAAAATTTTGTACCACTTTTTTGGACATTCTTCGATTTTTTAAAAATAGTAAAAATGAAAATTTGGGGATGGCCGTAGTTCCGGACATAGACAAGTCCCTAAAGAAGACTCTCTTAAAATTTCAAGTAAATCGGTTCAGTAGATCCTGAGAAATCACTGGCATCAGATTCAAAAAGACAGTTCTGAGAAAAACGCGTTTAAAGTTTAAAGTAAATTTTTTGCAGTCTAAGTCGTAAAATTATATTTTTTAACTTACATTTATTCAATCTGCCATTCCTGCTGCATACATCGGACCTTCCTCGACTTCGACTTCCTATATATATATATATAACGGAACAAAAGGGCTTACTAAGAAATATAGATTCAGGTAGTCGGAGAATCCATTACGTCTTTTGTTCGATTAGTTGCAGCCCAACCGGTTTGGATGCCAGCTCAGCAAAATACTTATTTCTCCGAAAATAATTTGAATTTTGAAAAATCCTCTCGTAGACATATTCTTAAATAGTTTAACTATGAAAATATGAAGAAAAAAAATCGATTTTTTTTTATTTCTAGACCAGAATACCCCCTTAAATTTGGCAAAGGTAATAGCATTTTGTATTTCATATTTACCAATGGATAGTCCGGTCTGGTCGAAGTACGGAGCGACAAAATCAACCACCTCTTCTCTTTGTGATGTCATTATGATGGCGGCTACAGCGATGTCAGTATCCTGAAATATACCGGTCAAGAGTAAGAAAACGGTAGTCAGCCCTCGGACTTGCCAATTGTCGGGAATAAAAACCTAAAGGCTGTCAAACAAATGTAATTATATTGGTGGGCGTTGCGTATGGTTGTCAATACTGATCGTAATAATTATAATGGTTGTGTGGTTGCGAATTATATGTGAAAAGGAGAAGTGAGCGACTATGGCATAGGATTGAGGAACAAAAAGATCGATGGATATAGTAAAAAAGGGGACTCACCGATTTCACCATTCACTGTGGATAATTCAATTGTGTCTTCACTTATTCCACTGGATATTGTTATAATTTTTTATTGGCGGTTTTTATTGTACTGGCGGGGGAAGGTTTAACAAGGGGGCAAGGGAGATGCACACAATAGCACGCATTATTTGGAAATAGGTGACCGATGAACTGGCGTGAACAAATATTGCTTAAATTGTTGAAGAAATTCGTTAGGAAAATAATTAATTAAAATATAATTATTATTTTTATAAACAATAATTATTAGCCTGAAACACTCATCCAAATTGAAAAAAACCTTTCCGAGCAAAGATAAATGTCGCCGACGGGACTCGAACCCGCTCCCTTCTGATTGCCGGCCAGATGCTCTACCATTGAGCTACGTCGGCTTATCGCAAACCCGCCAAGTTAATCAATATATACTAGTGTTTCATTCAATAATTACTGTTTTTTATTATATTTCTCCTGTAAACAACCAACTTTATTAGTATGAGAAAGGCTTGTAACGGCTAAATCTCTCAAATAGATGGCGTCGAGACAAATTATGTCTACATTTTATGAATGAGAATGAAACACTAGTATATATTGATTAACTTGCGTAGAGCATCTGGCCGGCAATCAGAAGGGTGCGGGTTCGAGTCCCGTCGGCGACATTTATCTTTGCTCGGAAAGGTTTTTTTCAATTTGGATGAGTGTTTCAGGCTAATAATTATTGTTTATAAAAATAATAATTGTTACCATTTGCAATATGCACAAAAATCTTGTCTTAAGTTTTTAAGAACTTTAGTTTATCAATTAATAAAATATAATTAATTATTTTCACAACAAAAACCACAAGTAAAGCTAGACCGCAAGGAACAGAAGGTGCCCGGAAAGGGCGCGATTTATTAGTAGTTCGCTAGCGTTCGTTAATGGCTTACTCCCGCGCTAAACTTCATTCCGAACCACGATTGGGAACGGATTTGTTTATGGTCGAACGCCATATTGTTTGGTCACAGTTCAATATATACTTACGAACTTGAACAATACAGAACTTACGCCTTTAGCCAAGTCTCCTATCAAACCGTCCCACGTCCCGTTGCTCATTTTTCTCCCAAAATGATAGGCTTTCACTATTTCGTAGTCGAAATCCATTATCTGAAAAATAAAGTCATAACAACAAATTCCTTTTAAATAGATTTTCGTTTGAGCAAATTTGCATCTGTAGGAACTATGATTATTGAAATAATCCACTGGCAACTTTGGCCAAGTGGCAATACTGGCACGCGCATGCGTGTTCAGCAGCAAACGAAATGTCAGAGCGTTTGACTAAACGAACCGACATTCGAATTCATAATGCCTACATATTAAAATCTTGTGATCTTTCTGATAAAACATCGTGTGGCAATAGTGAAACAAAGTTGATCTCTTTTATATAACAATTCTATTAAACTGAATATCCGATCTCATTCTTTATATAATCAAGCCGATGGATGATTCAGTTCAATTAAAAAAAATATTAAATTCTATAACTCATAAACCTTATTGTAATATATTTTTAATCATTGAAGAAGATAATATTAACAACTCTTAGAATGAAGCATGAAACCAAAAAGACAAAACAAAAAAAAAGATAACGGCGGCAGCTGGGACTCGAACCCAGGGACTCATGGACTATCCAGGACCATGAGCTCTAATCCAATGACATAAGGCTACCCTAATTCGTCAAGTCACCTTTTTCCTTCCCAGAACTTCTTCTCCTTCCCTTCTTAATAAATCCCTCCACATAGCAAATCCCTCTACCATAAATATTTTCCTCAGACTGTTTTATGGCTTTCACCCATTAAGAGGGATCTTGTTCATGTTCAATCAGTTAGATTTTAATAGTACAGATTGTTCTTAAAATTAGTTACTTTTAAACATGATATAATATTTGGGCAAATAAAAATGAAGCAAATAAGTTAAAGTGTAAACTTATGTGTTTTTAATCCCCAATGGTTTAAATTTGAATGCCCTTTTTAATAAATATGTTTTGCTAATAAATGGTTAATTTGGGGCAGTTGAGACTTGGAAGGCAGGGAATACTGGTAGGGAGTTCAATTTTAAGTTTTACCAATTCATGCATAAAGTTTGGAAATCGGTCATTGATGGGACACTCTTAGAATGAAACAATCAGAGTAAGGCGAGCTGACTATGTGGAACCTGGCGAGATGACTAAGACAAGAAGTGTGATCCCGACCCAACTAGAACAGGGGTAAAAACATAAGCTAACCTCAGCTAGTTTGGCGATCAGGTCGATGCAGTAACCTTCAAAAACCGGTTCTCCCTTTTCGTCCAGTATTGGTTTCCCATCCTCGTCCAGTTTGATGTATGTCCACGGCATTGCCTGTCAAATTAAATAAAGTTACGTCAAAACCCGCAACAAACATCGAACGAACAAACTATGTAGATCAAACAATCAGGAAATTTGAAACAATGAATTGCCCGTGAATACCCTGAAGCCTCAATTTCTTATCCAATTTGACCGAAGTTTGTGAGAAGTCTATAATTGTACATGCCCCACAGCTTACTACATCGTTACATTATGTGTCAGACGTGTGGCACACAGGCGAACTGTAGGGGGCAGCTGATCTCTATCTACAAAGAGGGCTGGATACATAACCTATCGTTCCCTTGCAAAGGGGGAACGACACCGACTTTTGAATTTGCACAAAACTTCCCTTTGCGCAAAACTTCAAAATTTGTGCAAAATCCCTTTGCACAAATTTGTTCTGCGGGCCTTATCCGTGGTTGATACGAGGGCCTGGGTCTAGTGGGTGATGGTAGTCTGGGAGGGGTCCAGGGTCAGCGGTGGTCAGAATGAAGAAGAAGGCAAGTCGGTAGAAGCTGAGCGAGGTGAGGCAGTCGAGGTAGAGAAGTGTTTGTCGGGAGAGAGTTGCTGGCTGACTGACAAATAGTCGTTTTTGTGGTCTATTTGTACCCCCAGTCAGGCGCTAACACGAGCGCTCTGATTGGGATTTCGCAGCGCTATCGGTACATTTACGTGCCGGTAGCGTTGCGAAAGGTAATCCGATAACACCTATCTCCCTCGCACCGCGTTGTCTCGCTCTTTTGTTTATTTGGTCATTCATAATTAGCAGTGACGTGACACTCCCCGCCACCTGGACAAAATATTAATAAGTTTGCACAAAAGTACAACGTTTCTTTTGACTAGGGAAGCTGGACCAGATACGAAAATTAAAACATTCATTTTCCGCTTGGGCCGTCCCCGTAAAAGTGCCGACCATATAAATAAATTAATCATTATTCTTATAAGTATCGCCGCGCCAAACATCGCGAAAGAGGCGAAACCGTCCGACACACATTATATATTAAAAAAAACCGTGTTAAGAATAGCAAATTAAATTTAAATACAAAAAACACCGTTGTTAGTTAATTATTGTTGTTGTGTTTAAGATACTATTAACATCTACCAGCACCGCGCAGTGCAGAATAGTACAGTACAGACACGACAGCATAAGTTGCTTACATTGCCTATGAGCGTATTCACATTCGTATGCACGGGCCAGCGCCAGCCTAGATTGTCGGCTAGAATATTTTGACGTTGCTGGCGACATCTGCGCCTGCGCAGTTAGTGTGATCACATCACCGTTAGCCCCGCCATCTTAACGACACCGCCACTTGGCGTCAATAGACACAGATATGGCTAAAACCAAGAAGATCGACAACGAAAAATTAATTGTTTTGGCGAAGGAATATAGGTTATAAAAGAATAATAAATAGATGAATTGGATTATAAAATCTTTCAACATGTTGTGGCGGACTCTAATGCTCAGTTAACAGTTCAGTTGACAGCCGTAATCGCGTCTGTGCTATGCCTGTACTGTACTGTTTTGCTCTGCGCGGTGCTGGTAGGTGTGAATAGACCTTAATTCGTAGAACTCCATTTTTTTGTTTTAATATCGACATGATTAAATTTAATAATGTTATTATTGAGTTCGGTAATTAATTTTTTATTGCGACAGCTGTTTCGGCATTCAAATCCATTTTAAAACTGTGCTTCGGCCACATTGAGTAGACTTATATGATTATTTTTACCCACACCTAATTTTAATATTTATGGTGTTTGAAATGATTTCATTAAAAACCGATTTACTCAGAAAATAATTGTGATAAATGAAATTCTCTATTCCGTTAGGTACTTGCAAATGAAATCCGTTTTCCCCGCTTTCAAAGATGGCAGGTTTTTCTTAATTGTTTTATAATGACGTGAATGCTATAAAGGCAATGAATTTAAATGTGTGTGGCGAATCCGTGAAATATTTTAAAGAATCATATTGTTTATGTTTTTTTGAAAATACTGAGTAGTGGGGAATTAAAAAAAAATTCTTTAATTTATTATCATTACTAGGAAAACTTTAAATAATAAACAAAAACTAAAATTCCTACAGAACTTAATAATAACATTAATAAAATTGATAAGGTTTATTTTTTTTTTTCAAATTTTAGGATATAAATATTCCGAATGAAGTTTCAAAAGCCGGCTCTTGCAATCGGTATAAAACAGTGACGCCTCTCAACTCAAAATGCGTTTTTAATTATTAATTATTTTTATTGAGATTTAAAAACCTCATCGTAATATTTAATCATTGAAGAAAATAATATTCACATAACCTAAATGAAAGATGAAACCGGACCAAAGGACAGAAACTAAAAATATTCAGTCGCATCTGGGACTCGAACCCAGGTCGGTTAGCTAAGTCGGTTGAGCGTTGCCCCGGATAGGCAGAGGACCGGTTCGAGTCCCGAGATGCGACTGTTACAGATTTCTCCTTTGCTCATCTTTCATTGGGTTATGTTCATATTATTTTCTTCAATGACCAAAATGCGTTGTTTGTGGCCGATTTAACTTGCGTTGGCTAACTCAAAAAGATACAGACTTAGACCCCTGGAGCGCAATTCCCGTTCTTTTTAAGGAAGATTCCTAATCTTTTTCCTTAGGCTTAAACACTTCTTCTTCAAAAAGAACCAGGATAGCGCTCCTGATCAGAATAGGTTACGTTAGGTTAGCGCAGCTTGGGTAAAATATGATTACCGGTGCAGTCCCGATCCTTAGGAATCTCCTGGGCGAAGTGATGTTAGCGCGAGAGAGGGGTTTCAAGCTCTCACCGGAGAACCACCTGGCGGCGGTGGTCATGCCACGGCTGCCTCCGATTGACACCATCTGCTCTGCCTTGAAGTACAGCCCCTGACTGGAAATAAAATTTAAAAAAGCCTATGTAATTTGTAGATATCTAATAGAATTTAGATACATAGGTAATATGATATAACAGCATATACTGTCTGACATTTAATAGTAGACACGAAATGAGGAGACATGCGATCGTTAAAAATATATTAAATGGTATATCATTAAGATGACTCATAGGAAAATCATCGTAATTAAAAGGAAACAAAGAGAATATTTTTTAATTTAACCAAACGGTCTCAGAAATTACTGGTGCTTTCCAAAATGAGATGATTCTACATCATATTCGAACGAACCATCAAATTTCTGTTACGTAACGAACCGTTATCCGTCCGTTTTTATCGTCTTATCGGAATCCAATTTACAAATGCAAATTATGTATTGTCTTTTTAATTAAAATAGTGCACGGTTTCAAATAAGCGATCATCGAGCAACAACTGACAGCTGTCAAACGACCGGTAATCTATCGAACGTTTATAAAACGCCGAAATCGGGCGGTAGACTAAATATTAATTAAAAATTGTACCAAGCGTTACGAACGGATGGTTATAAAACCAGCCCTTAGACAATTTCACATAACTTTTTTAATAATTTAACAAGGCGATTTTTTTACATTTCTAAAATTTATGCACCGAAATAACCATAATAGATGTTAGGTAGATAAAAATTTAAAAAAAAAAACGTTAAAAAATTAATCATGATGTTTTGCGCTGTTTCTTTTTTTTAAACATTGTGTGACGAACAGATTTCTAAAACAAAGTGAGTAGCTTGGTGTTGCTATGGAAATGACATTTAGGAGATCCAAAATAATAACTATCTACATTTAAACCCTACAGTAGCAATAGTGAGCCCGCTCACTGGGGAGAGAAGTTTATATCCACATTTATGCACCTCTAAACACAGCTATCACAGGAAGAGGGAGGAATGTTCCCTGGCACTGCACACAAAAAAATACAATTCGGTATAAAAAGTACTACGAAATTCATTGTTTACACAACTGTTTGTTATATAAATATCAACATGTTTCGGAAAATATTAATTTTATTAATAATGATTACACATTTACTGAACAAATTATTACATCCTTTTTTTTAATAGTATATCACTACTATTCCTAAAAAAGTTAGCAAATTACACGCACGTTTCTGCCTGCGTTTCTCGATCTTCGCTCCAAAGCGCACGCCGATCTGCGCGCCGAAAGTTGCGTTACTTTGGGTAAAAAACGTCACCACGCTTCGGCCCGCTGGCCGATCCGTTAAACGACCGGTCTCCGGTCTCTCCAAGTGTAGTGTGTGCGTATAAAGGGATTTCTCGGAGATCGGAGCCAAGTGTGGCCTGATTAGCGATTGGCCGAATCGATTAATGATAACTAACTAACTAACTAACCATCACGCCGTTTCTCCGCAGGGGTAGGCAGAGAGGATGGACCGCCTAACAACTCGATCTTGGCATACACTTCTTGCTTCATTCACATTCATACAACGCCACATACATTCTCTTCTGTTATTCCGACTTCTGACATGGCCCGACTCGAGTATTTGATTCACTTGATCGTTCCATGTCTTCCTCGGGCGTCCCCGGCCTCTTCTTCCATTCACATTCGTGTCATATATTCTCCTTACACTCCTTTCTTCGTTCATTCGCTCTACATGCCCAAACCATCTAAGCGTCCCTTTCTTAATCTTGCTCACTACGCTTACATCAGCCTTGCATTCTTTATGAATCTCAACATTTTTCACACGATCATACATGGTTTTACCACACATTCGTCTCAAAGATCTCATTTCTACAGCATTCAGTCTACTTTCATCCTTTCCTCTGCCAGTTCCATGCCTCACTGCCATACATCAGGGTTGGTATCAGCACTCCATTGTGGACTGCTAGCTTCGCTTCTTTGGACAACTTTTTGTTTGCGCCAACCGCGTTCAGTCCTCCGTTAATGGAGTTTCCTGCATTCACCCTTCTTTCAATATCCCTATCAGTCTTTCCATCTCTCGTAAACATACTTCCCAAATACACAAACTTATCAACCTGCTCCAAGTATTCATCATTCACAACTATATTGTATACTGTTTTCGTACTCTCTCTTTCAAACACCATGACTTTGGACTTATTTACATTCATCATTAGCTCATTCTTCATACATACTTGGTTCATCCTAGATACGAGGGACTGTAGATCTTCCATACTGTTAGCAATCAGCACCGCATCATCAGCATACAACAGGCAACATACTTACAGACTACTCATTTTCGCGCCCAGGCCCACCTCATTCAATTAATGATGAATCATAAAATCGATTGTTTTAACAATCGAAGTGTTCTGAAACATTTTATTTTATTTTATTTGGGAGACCAACAGTTTACATAAAAAAAATAAGTATTGTATAATGAATAAGTGACATAAATTTGAGGATTTACAGGTTTCTACTTATGTATATTTAAGTGAATCTAGTGATTAAAAAAATTATACAAAATAAGGAAAAATATTAAAAAAAGTTTAATCATTGTAGAAAATAATATTAACATATCGACCGCTTGAAATAACAAGCTTCCATCTGACACGGCAATGCTATGCGATAATGAGTCTAAAAGTTACCTTCTATAGAGCACATTATCGCATGACATTGCTGTGTCAGATGGAACCTTGTTATTCCAAGCGGTCGATATCCTAAATGAAAAATGAAACCGGAAAAAAGGACAGAAAATAAAAAGATTTCAGTCGCATCTGGGACTCGAACCCAGGACCTCTACATATCCGGGGCAACCGCTTAACCAACATAGCTAATGAGAGCAGTTCAATTTACGTCATCTTCAACGATACCATATCTCAAATTCAAGATTTGTGAATATTATTTACCATTTTTAAACTCATATTATTGGCAGCTATCTTTATGATGTTTACAAAGTTCTACCCGAATACAATTGCAGATTGATCAGTGTCTCGGATAAATATCCGCCTTTTTATTTATATGAGACATCTATTGACTTTTTATAAAAGTCTAAAGAATACATTCAATTTTTAATTATTTTTATTGAGGTTTCGTTCTTCATTTAGGTTATGTTAATATTATTTTCTTCAGTGATTAAATATTGCAATGAGGTTTTTAAATCTCAATAAAAATAATTAATAATTAAACAGTGAAAAAAAAAGTTACACGTAATTTGATATGGGGTATGGGGGAGGTGTTGATCTCAAATTATTATAAGCAATAATTATTAACCTGAAAAAACCATACAAATTGAATAATCTTCCGAGAAAAAATACATGCTGCCGACGGGACTCGAACCCGCGACCTTTTGTTTACCGGACAAGTGCTCTACTACTGAGCTACGGCAGGTTATTCATTACCCGCCAAACTAGTCAACATGTACTAGTTCTTCAGACAACAATCATTGCTTATTACATTTTTTCTCACTGGAAACAACCATCTTTATTTTTGTGGGAAAGGCATTGTAAGTGCTAACTCTCTCACTAGGTGGCGTCGAGGTCTATTCAATCTGCATTTTTATCTACACGGAAAATTATTCAATTTGTATGATTTTTCAGGTTAATAATTATTGCTAATAATAATTTGTTACCATTTGTGCTATGCATAAAAATCTTGTCTTATAAACATTAGTTTATCATTTAAAATAATAGGTGTTGATCTAGTTGAAATGTATGTACGTGATTTTATATCGATAAAATAAGAAGAAAATATTGGGTATATCTGTATAAAAAGAAAGTTAATAGATTGGTGTAGATATATGGACATCCTGCACGATATCTTCGGCAACTTTGCGTTGACTCCCATAGTATCCACGCTGTAATTATGGTGCCAAGCGTTAAATAATCGTAGAGTTGCAAGGTCGAAGCTAAAGAGTGAAGAATTAATTCCACGTCAAATTGATAATGTCACGATATTCAATTTATTAATTTAATTGTGTCATTCTATTTCGTTGATGTCTACTACCCACCACTTCGAAGGAATGGCGTAATGTTGAGATATTTAACCGTTAGAGTGCGGTGCAGCGCTATGGCGGTGCAAGCGTTAGCCACGAAAATTGCGACGAAGCGCTTAGACGCTGCGTTCCACAGTATGCACTTGTTGATCCTTACAAGAGCACGTGTTCCATTTGAGAGCGGTGTATTGCAGTTGACGTATATCTTGTGAAGTATTTGTGTCGTTTGTCCCGTCCATCGCGGAGGATGTATCAAAGGACGGTGACATTGCGGATGATGAGCCCTTCGATCTGATAAATGGAGACAGTGATGACGGAAATGCGATTATTGGCCATCGCAATAATATAATGCGAATAGAAAGTGAATTTTCCTCACGTGCGCCCGCTGTAAGACGGGACTACATGACCTTTGCACGGGAAAACACAATTGTGAAGCCACATAATTTTTTTTTTTTCTATATATTTAGTAGTTTTAGTTTTTTATTAGATGCATGGGATACAATTCTTTTTACGTTTAATATCAAAAAGAATCATTAAGTTTGGTTGATATTTGTCCGAGTTATTGTATTTTTAGTTAATGTCTGGTTGCGCTGGTTCATTGAATTCCGTTATCACAAATTAAATTATTACCAATTGATTTGCTCAAAATATGCAGTGGTAAAATAGGGAAAGGTAATGATGGAATCCAAACGACTTACCCTTTATCCTTGTCTCGTCACAAGACTCTTCTTTGTGGTGGCACTTGAGCACATATGTAAATGTTCAACATAAATTACAGACATTAAATGTCTGCAGCGGATCGCACGCGGTGTAGTAAAACAATAGATTGATAGCATAAAACACAAGACGAATTGCGTTGCGAGTGCGGATGGTGAGTGCTTGACGAGATCACAGGTGACAATGTGTTGCGAGTAGTCGATGGACTAGGTATGGATTACAATTGGGTAGGTTTATTAGGATGCATATTATTGTGCAAATCAACTATTAGGCTATCCGAATTGAACCGTAACCGGCGCAACCAATGTCAATTTACTAATAACACAAATTATCAATAGCTGTTTACGCACACGCTTGCAAAATCAGTACAACACTAAAACGGTTAAAGAAATAAAGAATTCAACATACTTCTTCTTGTCACTATAAAGCATTTTATCCTCTTTTACAGTTTTAGTTAGAAGAGTCATGAATTTTCTACGCATCGCCAAAACTTCTGACTTCGCCTCGGAATGGTTGCCGCTGCAATCCGGTTTCGCCAAGAAGTCTTGCAGATTGATAGCCAATCCAACTTCCACGATCTTGCGAATAATTTTTTCCATTATAATAGAGTTCATCTGGAATAAAATGTTATTAATCAGTTTTTTTTTATAGAAATTCCCGCCTGTTTAAAAAAGAAGTGACAAAATAAAATATAAAAATATCAGCAAGTATTGAACAAATTGAGAAATAAAAAAAATAAAAAAAAGTATAACAGTTTTGTTACAGTGAGGATAGACTTAATATAATAGTAGCACATATATCATTTTAAAGATACCCGCGGCTACCGATCTTGTCGTTTGGGTGCCATAATTGATTTGATAGCGAAGTACGACTTGTGACGATTATTACTGTCTCTAAACAAAGAAACATTTGAAAATTTTATTTCATTCAAAAATATTTATTTTCTCAAATCGTATCTAAAAAGTTCTTAATTAGGTAACCACTTGTATTTTCTATATTGAAAATATTCTACCCAGACAAAACTTCTTCTTTGTATATGTAATCTGTGGCTAACCAGAGTGGTATATCTATAGGCTATCAATACAACATGGCGGGTTCAATGTTTTTCATACTAATTTTAAAACGTTATAGCAACAGTTTCGTATTTCGGATTTCATTCAAACTACTCTTTAATAAGAACAAACTGTGCTATTTTTAGCGTAACCGGTCAAGATATTTTTGTGAAAATCGAGGACAGACAGACAAACGATTATTTTCATATATAGATATGGAATTATCAAATTAAAGTAAAGAATTCATTAGAAAAAATATCCATATAAAAAAACTTGATGCATAACACGAGACTCGTATATGGGAAATGGAGGCGAACTCTGATATCAGCCTTACTCTCTTCGAAAGTCAATAGGCCGATGGTGAATTTTGGCGTGCCAAGGCGTACCGGGTCCCCTTTTTGACGAATCTGAGTCGTACATTGTTTGTAATTTGT
>JAHDVE020001109.1:0-13465 GCA_022606495.2 Halesus radiatus | reverse complement strand
CTGTAACAATTTTTTTAATTTAATTTTTTTTTTATTATTATTAGATTTTTTTGTCTTTTATTATTATCTTCTCTTCTTTTCTTCTACTTTCTTTTCATTTCTTTTCTTTTCTTTAACACTATTACTAGTGATAAATTACAAAATTTACACGACAAATTCATATTTTCCTGCTATTGTACAATATTTGAAGTTATGATCTGATTAATTAAGAGATAATCCCTCACCAAACACAAGAACCTTGTTTCTTTATGGTGAGGAATAGCTATATTATATTTTTTGTTACACTATTTGAATCATGTCTTATTTATATACTCTCTGTAAAAAAAAAATTATCATATTAAATAAAAAAAAAAATTAAAAAAATGTATTTATAGTAATTGTGGTATATAGAGACAGTCATATAATATATCGTAACTACGAAGCATTTACAAATAAATACAAATATATGTATTTAGAAGAAACAACAAATGTTTTGGAAAAAGGTAAATTTCAGAACATTTGTAGGGTTAAATCAACTGGAATTCTTTTGTTGTTGTTAAGATTGCGTTTAAAATATTTCTTGACAGAGTTAAATATTTGTATTGTATCATTAATCCTTCTGATCTCTTCTGGTGGTCGAATGAAAAAGATCTCCCTTGGCAAGTATAATAAATATTGGTACATATATTTGTACGGGTACGGTTTTAGTTAAAAATTGGTATTTGTCTTTTTCTTAAAAGTTTTGATTTATTGAAATTTTAATGTAAAGATTTTTAAATGTAGGTACTTTCTAGTTTCTTCAAATAGGCGATCCGTTGGGCAGTCCAAAAGTTTTTTTATTACAATTTTCTATTATTTTCTTGGAACAATTCCCATTGAAAGGAGGTAAAATTTATATGTGGATCCCCAAATAATAATAGCATATTATAGAGTGGGTTGATCTAAAGCACAGTGGGGAACCCACGGCGCGTTTTATTCCGGCCCGCGGACGTGTCTAGTTTCGATCATACCAAAAGTCGTTTAGTGACTTCAAAACATCGAACATCGAAAATAAGAAGAAACTAAACCAAAAATTTACAAATCTCTTAAAAACTCGACAGCAACGACCGAATGTCGACAAGAAAGCCGCCTGTGTTGCAACTCAAGTGCTGCCATTTCCAACCTTTTTGGTTTTTCTTTTTTTTTCAACTTTTTTAAGTCTACGTTTCCATTCAATAACTGTTTATCATAATTAATTACGAAAATGTTTTTTGTTGTTGTTTATATTTCCCGTTAATAAAAACTCGAATTAATCTTATTCTAGTTGCGGTCAACTTTGCGAATAAGTAAAAAAAATATTAGTTGAAAGTATGAGCAAGAGACTAAAAATATGTATTTGTTTGTTTGAACATATCACCGTTAGCACCGCCACGCTGACGCCACCGTCACTTGGCATCAATATAGGCAGATATTGCTAAAACCAGGGATATCGACAACGAAAATTTGATTGAATTGGCCGAGGAATATAGGAAATGTGAATACTCACGTCTTTGCCGTACCTGCACTGTACTGTTCTGCACTTCGCGGTGCTGGTTTGGTAGATGTGAATAGACCTTTTTAAGTGCAAATAAAATTTTAGGAAAAACTAATAACTACACTAGAAACATGAAAATGGTTTCAATCCCGAGTGGGTCAGCGTGTTTCTTGTTTAGTGGGATTTTCGAGAACACGAATAACTTCAGTGGGAACAAGAAAATTAATTATATTTAGATTTCATCAGCATATGTCTGGTTAACTTGGATTTTCAAAACTACATTTAGAACATTAAAATGGTTTATATCGACAGTGCATCTGAATGTAATAATTCACACTTTTTTATGAAAAGTAATGCTTTCGAAACATGACAATGGTTTCAGTCCCGATTGCATCGGCATATGTCTGATAACAAAAAAAAAGAAAAAAAAAAACTTTAAAAAACATGGTAAATAGGATTGGAACTTTGAGGAATTCCAAAGTCTGGCATTTACTGATCACTATTAACGTGATTGACTTTCACGTTTTAAGTAGTTGGTAATTAATTTAATCGCGTTTTCTTTTATACCAATATTTTTTTTTCTGCAGCATCTCATGGGATATGCCTTTGAAAGCCTCTCTAAGTTTAATAAATACACCAGTATATGTTCTGCCTAATGATTAATAAATGTATAAATTTTCATATATTTCATATATTAGCAATAGCATATTGTGTGCTACGTGATTTTATAAATCCAAACTAGCCTCCGCTTAGTATTTTATTACTTTCAATGTAATATACCAATGGTTTTTTGTATTTTTTTTTAAATCTTTCCATTGTTAGAAATGAGATGGTTGGGCGATAATTAGTTACTTATTGTGGATCTGCAGATTTATAAATTATTGTGTTCTTGTAATGCGCTGGAAATATTCCCCATATTAAACTTAAATTTATCCAATGAATAATGGGTTTTATATCAACAACAACAAAAAATCATGGATTTTAAAATATATTTCGTAATATAATCGAATACGGGAGATGAACGTCCTTAATTTTTTTTTATCAATTTTAAGATTTCTCCGTGGTTTCAATGTTTTTAAAAATGATGTGTTTCTGTAAATTTTAGATTGTACGAATTTTCTTGTAAAAAGATTTATGGATTTTTTTCGTAAGATTCCCTCCAACTTTAGCAAAAAATAATCAAAGATGTTTGCACACTTTTTAGGTTGCATGTTGGGATCTATAATTTTATGTTCATTGTAATTTCATGTTTTGTGTTTTATTTTTATTGTCTATACCCAAATATCCTGTTACCACATTTGTTTATGGGAGTTTTCTGCAGACAATATTTACAAAAATCGAAACACAAAAAGCGGAATCGGTAAAATATTATTATAATATGTACACGTACAAAAACTAAAAGAAAAAAACATCCCACTAATTGGTGTATTTGGTAGAATAGCACATCTTCTACCAGCACACGTTAAGAGGGGCCTATACTTTAGTTTAACCCAGTCCCACCTAAATTACCTAATAGAAATATGGGTAAACACACGCATTACATACTTGAACCAATTACAAATAATGCAGAATAAAGTTATAGAAAAACTTTTCAATTATAACCCAGACACCTTCACAATAAACTATAGCAAGAAATGAACTTGCTGAAAAACAGAAATCGCACACGAATACAGTAAAGACTGAAAGTGGTAAAAGAAATATAGGCCACGAGGGTGTATGTATATACAATCTCTTTTCCGATAGCCTGAAAATGGAGAATCGAGTAAGAACATTTAAAAAAAAAAAGTTCGATATTAAAATAAGTGGGCAAAATAACAATGTATAAAATAAAAGAATAATAAATAAGATAGCTATTACATGTAAGATAGGAATAATATGTAAGGTATATACATAATATAATGTAATATGATATTAAAATAGGGTAAGAATAATATGTATGTTTATAGTTAATTAATATAATATGTACGGTTTGAGTTAGGAAAGCGAAATAAATATGTATTTCTTTTAACATAATAAATAATAAAAAAATAATAATAAAAAGCGGTTCGGAAACAGATCGCCGAGCGGGGTCCGGCGATGCCGATGTTCAAAGTATTGAGTTTGTGTTCAATATTGGTGGACACGACAACGGTTTCCCTCGAATTGCGTCAGCAGTTGAGTGGGCAAATCGATTTTTTAAATATACATTCCGAATAAAATGAACCAGTATGTGAGTCCTCCAGCTTAAATTGTGTACCACTTGAAACAAGATAATCAACTGCAATTCGAATTTATAATTACACTCGG
The DNA here is from genome assembly GCA_022606495.2 of Halesus radiatus. NCBI lineage: Eukaryota > Metazoa > Arthropoda > Insecta > Trichoptera > Limnephilidae > Halesus > Halesus radiatus. The sequence goes on along the minus strand of JAHDVE020001109.1, from coordinate 9,687 downwards.
AATACGACTATGATTTTTACTTCAGAGTTAGAGTGAGTCCGCAGGATTTTATTATCGTTATATCATCTTAAAATGTATTTAATAATAATAATAAAAATTAAATGATTTATTATATTCCTTTTTTATAACAATTAATGATATCCTCACTGGGATTTCCCGTGCTGAGAATTTCATTTACAAAATATTAAATTATATTAAATTGATGTGCAAGATAAAGAAAAACAAATAATTGTAGGGTTGAATTGGGTGGTTTCGGTGTTAGTCTGTATTTATTGTTAATATATTTTCTATTTCAGATCTCCCTATGTAAGGTATCCAGTATTTTTATCTCAATGTACGGAAAATGTCTACGAGTATAATCATCCTGATCTAGGGTATTTGCTAGTATCTACTTAATATAAATAGATTTTTACTTTATGGCAATAATGCGCTTTACTTACACGGTTGGCACCATTGCACTGCATTGCATTACAATATGGCGACCGACTAACTGAATAAAATGAATTATTTTCCTTCTCTGCTAACTGTAATAGTTGTTCCTTGTAGTAGTTGGATTAAGAAAAAAACAAATTAAGAACATAAAAACCTATTTTATATATAATTAATATAATCTATCACACAAAGGTTTTTAGGTTCTCAGTTTGGGTTTTAAAAATGAACCAACCTATAAATGAGGAGCTCATTTGCATATTTACCATACATAATATGGGAAACAACTTGTTACATTATACACAACGTGGACATTCACAGACACAGCACAAGGACGGGCCAGGAATCAGATTATCAAAAAATAACACAGGCAACACGAAAAACAGTTAATTCTAGAAAGGGATACAATATTATAATGTGCTGCCGGAAACCATCAAAATACACCAATTAATAAATTCAAAAGAGATTGTAAGAACCACATTACGTTAAGCAAGATAAAATCCAAAGGCACGAAAGTTATCATTAGTAATTTGTAAATTTAAATGTACAAATAACTAGAATGTAATCAATAAAACAAAGAACAAGAGCGACAATATTGTCATAGTCCAACCGTCTGGAGCCAGTGCAGTGGACTATGGCATAAGGCTGATCGGAGCGGGCAGGGGAAGGAAGTAACTGGATATTCAGATTTGGTCACCAAACCCGCAAGGTTTCTATGTTGAATGGCGATACTCCAGATAGATTATATTTTAAAAACATTATTATTGAATTTCCCACGCACCTGCCGTTTGCTCAACGCGTTGAGAATACTCGAGACATTCCTTCTTTACATCCTGTAGGTCTATATCCATATCTGTGTACGACATTCCCCCTCCGTCTGCTCCTCGAGTCCCTGGTTCCGTCTTGATGGTCACACTGTCTGTGTCAGGGAGATCCATGACAAAGTGGTTGGAATCAGCTCACAATGTGAGGCCTGAAACAAAAGGAAAAAAATGATTTATTAATAAACCAATGCCCAATGCGCAATGGGTTTTAACAAATTAGAAATAGATTAGACACAATCTCTATACATTAAAATTCTAATACTAAACTTTGAATATCACCAGCAGTCTCCCACATCCCGCTGTGCAACGGGGTCGACATTACTGCGTAAACCGCATTTGTGAAGCCTCGGAGATCACATGTTTTTCAAAGCAATCGAATTTGATCGACTTTTTCATACGTTTCGCATTTCAGTAAGGTAGACATTTGCTAGGAATCCATATAATTACCCGATTTCGCTTAGTTATAAACACAATTCTTTTTCCTCTGTTTTTGGGTCAGTTTTACTGTGGCAGAGGTCGGCAAACTTATTTGCCAAAGAGCCAAATATGTACATTACAACGATTTAAAAAAAATAAGAGCCAATTCTGTTTTTTTGATTTAGCAAAACATTTATTATAATTTCAGTACTTTATTAAATTACGGGTACCTACGCTGAATAAAACTTGATATCGTATTTAATAAATATTTTATTCATTGATAAAAAAAATAATATATAATTAAGGAATCCATCTTATTCAAAAATCAAAACAAAGTTAGGTCATTCTACCTCCGTGGAACATGAAAACAAATATCTAGATCTATAACAAATACCTAGATCTGTGAAAAACAAATAATATTGTGGACAAATACCTAGATCTGTGAAAAACAAATAATATTGTGGACAAATACCTAGATCTGTGAAAAACAAATAATATTCAAAACAAATAATATTGTGGACAAATACCTAGATCTGTTAACCATTGTTAAAAATCAAATAATGACTATCGTACATTATGATCAAAAGCATTATAATAATTAGTTAAGTATTTTAATATTAAGTATTACACTATTACGTAATTATGATGTATTACCTATTCAAATATTAAGTTAAGATTTAATTATTTTATTACAACCAAATAAATAGGAAAAATGAGAGATTTCTTACAATCAAACTGATTGATCAGTTTTGTAAGATTTAAGTAACATAAAATATTGTAAAAAGAAAAATGGAAAAAACAGATTAAAAATAATATATAATAAATCATGACAATGACAATCATAATAAGTACTTAATGCGAACCATGCCCTTGTATCTCCTTGAAAAGTTTGAGTAAGTCAGGTTTGTATGTTGTTGTTCTTAATTTTAGGCACGATTCCTTTAGACGACTTCTCAGTTTACTCTTCATAAAGTTCATGCTTGAAAAAGATTGTTCGCATGAATATGTAGAACCGAAAAGGGATAGAACGGAAAAAGCGAGTTTTTTTAGCTGGTCATAAGAGTTGGGAATACTATTCCAGGCGTTGAATATGTTCCTTCTCTAGGTCTTTCAAGGTAGACCACTTGTGTGGTGAACTAAGCTCACATTTGTTCTTCTCAAATATTTCTAAATCGACACAAAGACGTTCAAATTTAGAGCTCCATATTTCCTTGTTTTTTAAATCCAGCAATTGTATTTCAAATTTACCAACGTCAATGCCAAAAGGGGAAAAATTCAAATCTGTTATCGAAGCATTAAGAGGATGTTTGACGAATGCTAAGGTCGTTCAGCTGTTTTTAAAATCATGAAACCTGCTGAGAAATGCTTCCCTCATATTTAAAATGGTTGTTTTAAAGTATTGATTGTCAATTAGTATTATAATATAAATGATTATCATATACATATATCAAATAAATATTAAATGAATGATGTAAATACCTGTAGAATATGCAGCTGGATGGAAAAAACCCTTGTAACACGTGCGCGACTTGCTAACACGACAAGCGCCGACCACCGTGACCGTAGCAACGCGACTGGCGAGGTGAAGGTGACTGCTATCCAGCGTGACCAACGCCAACCAGACTTATTGAAACGCGAGAAGAGTCTCCCTCGCACCGCGCACCCCGCAATCGTCACCTCCGTATCTATCGGCGCGACTTGCGCGCCTATCCGTGAACGTTTGTGCCGGGAGCCGCACTTTGTCGACCCCTGTACTATGGCTTCCCCGATTGGTGTATGTTGTAAAGTGGTAATTAGACATCCAGATTGTCGGTGATTTGTTTTTTTCTATGGAAAATTGTATACAAAATTCCATAGAAAAAGATAATTTACGTCCAATCTACATGAAAATAGTTATTTTCTAATTACCGCTTTTGGCTGAAAGACAAAGCTGCCAAAGCATGACATAGGTTTAAAGGCGGTAATGTAACATGTCGCCAGTTTGTTGAAAAAGCTACCCGTGTAACTAAATATCGTTGACGTCAAACCGCTGGCAACATGCTACACTACCGCCTTTAGCCGACGGGCTTTAAGCTTCCAGAATGTATTGCTCTTGTAATAAATATTCTATTTTATTTGGGAACAATTAGGACAGTGCGCGACCAGCGAGGCTTTAGATGTTAATACAACCCTAAAACTCTCTTTTATAAAAAAAATTACATACTTAAACAAAAAAAAGAGTAAAATTATATGTACGTCACCTAATCCTTTTTTTTTTATTTCGATTTCTATAATTTATTAAGAATATATTTGACAGAAAATCTATTAAAAAACCAAACGTACAACTCGGGCTACTAGAGGTCGCTTGTGTAGCATGTTGCCATCAAATGCGAAGATCTGGAGGTATTGTCATTTTGGAGTATTTGCCTAGATACAGTAAGGTTTAATCACCTCTGCGATCGTATTACCGACTACGTGCAATCTAGGTACAGCGAATATCTAAAAGACTCCTGACAGTCAGTTAAGATAAGTATCATCCAAATAAGAACAATAGCAACTCAGTCTAAGTACAAGCTCATTGATTCATTCACATTCATGCTCTTCTGTTATTCCGAATATCGACTTGAACCGACACAAGTATTTGATTCATTTGGTTAAATGTTAGATGTTTAAGATAACGGTAGAAGAAGACGGGGGTGCCCGACGAAGACATGTTCGATCAAGTAAAACAGATAGTTGAGTCGGGTCATGTCGAGGAATAATGATTGTGACAAATGAGAATTCTGTGGCGGTTACTCCTGCGGGAAACTGAAATATTGATAGATAAATGGTGCCCGTGAAACACAAATTCTGTCTTTGACCGAATTGTAATCAGCCGTCGAGCATATGGCGTCATGCTGTCATGCTTTCCGCATGAATAATAATGACAATTTAATGAAACGCCGATCCGGGACGAAAATCTGCGTATTGGACAGCGTAACAGAGAACGACCAAATCACAAAGCGTTCACAATGGCGCCGGGTGCTGACATCCGGCGGTTTCGAATGCCCTTGCGATTAAAAACATTTGTTTAACATGCGATTACACATTTACAGGAAATTTTAATTTATTCAGTATAAAAGACTAAATAAGAAATAGATTATGAGTAATTTCCTACCTTAAATCACGAAGATTCTTCCTAAAATGAAATATTTTCACAAATCACTTGTCACCACAAGGCATCTATAATTTGTCCTTTCTATCTAAAATCATAGAAAAATATTTATATAGATGGTTAAGTTTTAGATGTTAGAAATTCCATGTAGGTACTGTTTTGGATAATAAAAAAATGATAATTTGTACAGGGTGATAAGAAGCTAATTATTAGATGGGTAATATTATCTTAGGAATAACGCAAAAAGATAAGGAACTAAAACTCGCTTTAGGTATTTACAACAAGTCATTTGTTATGCTAATCGTGGGGATAGTCTTAAACTAAAGTTAATCTTAATTAGACACAAAATTTCAATAAAACTAGATAGTCAGTACATAAAACTACTTGTAAAGTCTTTGTACTTAAAATTAACTAGTAACTTCGCTTAAATCAACCTAAAAGTTTGTATTCTTAAAACTAGAGATTCACTTGGCTTAATTATACGGGAAAGTTTTAGTTATCATACCTAAAAGTCTTTACGAGAGTATTCACAGGGTGACAGGGTGACAAGGCGGGAGAATTATAATGAGAGTTCAGAGGCACTTCCCTTTACTGTGATGGCTATCCAGGGTCCAGAGAGCGGCTTGGTATGCAGAGTCCTCGCGTTCGCACTAAGTATCCAAGTACCTCCGGGTCGGGAGTAGGTACAAACGCGGGGATGATCAGAGGCCTGGGCGGTCTCTAGGGTTTGAGCTCCGAAGGCCGTAGATCAGTAACTTAGTGGGAGGAAGCGTAGAGCCAACTCGCGGTGCTGAGCCTGAGCGGTCTCTGCCGTAGATCTCCGAAGGGTGGAGATCGGACTTCCTTCTCAGGTGGAGCGTAAACCCTCACCGTCGTCAGATGTCCTGGGCGGCTTCTTCGATGGGCGAGAATAGGTGCCTTCCTGGGCGGAAACCTACAACCAACTGTCTTCTCGTCAAAGGCACTGTTGACTGTAACCATCGGTAAGTATCTAGTTCTTCCTTGTTCCGTCTCATTCGGCCGCGAGCGACTGGTCCCACGGTCATTACGAATTTTTCGGCGCGATTGTGTGTGCCGGGCCGTCCCGTCAGGGTCGGTTTTATGACCTCTGTTGTATGGCGGGCGGCTCATTTCCTTTTAGGTTTTATTGCTGTCCTTTTGTAAAAAAATGACGACTTTCTAAAATATAGTTAAGGGTGCTCCAAACTTTACGATATATTACTTTACAATGGTCTCCGGTCCGAACAAAATGCACGTGGCTATTCTTTGCGCAATTTGTTCAAAGCCTGTCTAGTCTAGGAAAATTATTACTATTTGAAATGAACATTTTAAAAAATTAAGTATGTCTGTGAATTCGGTCATTACTTATGGGTAATACCAAAGGATATATCAAGGGTTGTAGCAGAAACACCTACTGTCTTACCGCGCTAGTGTAATTTCGCCAATACAAAAATAAGTAGTAATGTCATTAGCTCTTAAATAGTCGTATAACTTTAGTGTGAGGTCAGTGCAATATACAAAATGAAAAAGTGGACTTGAAACTAATGCTATATTAATATATAGGATTAGTTTCAAGTTCATCTTTGTAAACAGGATCACTTTGCATTCAAATATTTATATGAGAAATAATAACTATTCCTTAACTTATTAGTTGTATCTGGTGTGGCGTGTAAATAGCCAATCGCCGGTTTGGCTTTATACCCTGATACAAAACAACAATGAAGAATAAAGATTCTCTCTCTCTGGCGCAATTGCAATCAATGATCAATTCCAATGAATCCCCACTAACCTGAATCAGAGATCTCATCTGCTAGGCCAGAAGATCCACTTCTCAAGATCGCGATTTGGTGGATTTTCTATTGTAAATTCACAGCACAGATAATATTCGAGAGAGAACAAACTTTTCCTTCCATTACTCGAAGTGCAATGCTAATCAAGTTTGCCCAATTTATCCTGGCCGCCAATCTTTCACACATGCGAAAAAAGGGCACGTCACTGCCCTCTGTGGTGCATTCAGAGAACACTAACTAGGGCGACGTCAAATGCACAGACTGAAATTACATCGCTCACCGCAGATAATATCAAATAATATGTTGTTGATCTCAAAGATATAAATATTATTATGACTCTAATCTAGATAAATAAATAACATGGTGCTCAATAAATGTCATCAGAAAACAACCATCTGTACATGTATGATTTTTAAATGTTTATAAAAAAGTAACAAAATGTGCAATTACCCTGCCTTTAGGCTAGGTGGATCTAATATCATTTGCTATATTAATAAAATGTTTCATTGAGAACGCAATAAAAAACAATAAATACATTATTTTGATATTTTGAAGCAATGATTATATCGGAATATATAATACTATATCAAACATACAATGGGGTAAGTTCACTAACTTATTTTTTGTTTGTTTAATAATTATTTTTGTCAATATTTGTCAACACTTATAAGTAATCCCTATAATTTTTAAATAATAAGGTTTAATCCATTTTTCGTTTTCTCACATAAGAAAAATTACAAAATAATATTATGGAATAATGACACCACAAAGTGAACACCGATCTTTTGAAAAAAATAATTGAGTGTCTTTCACAATAATAATAATTTGAAATGCTTTCTGAACTTCCTATAATACCAAACACGTTGGACAAAAGTGACACTCACTGCGAAGTCCGCATGTTTGTCCAACTTCCAGTGTACTTTGTCCAATATCCAATTTTACCAACAAGAATTCGTCACATTGTCCAACATCCAAATCAAAAATGTGTTTACTTTTTTTACAGTAGCTCCAAACAGGTGGCAGTGGGGTAAATATTTGCCCACAAGGCCTATTTCATCTTTGAGGATGCTGCGTGGGGGGGTCATTTAGAGGATAGGAAGGAGTGAACCTGGGTCTTGAAGAAACCCATGTTGTAAGAGGAAGGTAACACAGAGGCCGGCAAATCATTCCACAGCCAAGCTGTTGAATACAAGAACGAGCCGTAGAAGCGACCCGTTCTCATGTGTTAAATGCCAACCGTGTTCAGATATTGGGCGCGCGTTTGGCGTGTTTCCCGACTCTGCACCGGTGCCAACGGTTCAATGACGCTAGTTCCACAGAGCATCTACAATTGAAATACCTGCAGAACAACGGCAGCATTCCCTCCTGACGTCTGTGCTCCAAAGATTGCAATTCGTTTGTTAGGATACGCGAATTTATAAAGTGGAATTTTTTCTTGGCATTTTTCTCATTTATATTGTTGTAAACCTATTTTATACATAAAATAAAGATCGGAAGTAAATATTCCGTTAATCCTATAATTAAAAAAATGTACTGTTCTTTTTTCCTCTTCTCAGGCCCTCAGAGGGACCCGGTAGCCTCCACTCCTTCGAGTTCTGCTCCCGCTCTAGAGGCCCCCGTGTTCAGCTGTGGGATAATTGGAGCGTCTCGTTGCTTCGTACGTCCAGACATCCCGCCTTGACAGTGACCCTGAGGCAGCCGGTGACTGGTGTGATGCAACCGGTGTCTGAAGGGACAAGCCGGTGAGACGAACGTGTGTGGTAGGTCACCAGCTCATGGAGGAGAGGAGTGAATTCCTCGCTCTCCGGAGGACCTTATTGCTGAAGGAGCACGCTATGTAACTCCTTGAACGTGAATAGAATTGGAGGCTGAGGGAACTCCAAGACGAGTACTTGTAATACAAATTCCTGGACGGGACAGTGGCTGAGATGGTATCGCGTTTGGGTCTTACCCAGGCGTCGTGAGTTCAATTCGTCGGCTGGCTAAGTCTTCCATTACGACACAAGCAATATCTTCCGCTAACATTTTCAAATATTGTCGGGTTATTCGTAACCAATGAATATTTGTCTTTCTCTTTAAGATAAGATAAAAAAATAAAAAAATTGCAGTAATTTATTAATGATTTTTATTTCCATTATTTACCCTCGTTTATATTATATAACAAACACGTGTAATTTTTAAAAGAACTTTGAATAACTTAAAATAATATAATAAACAAGAAATATAATTCAATGAAGATTTATTCGGGGCAATAGGCTTGGCTTGACCTACAGCAGTATCATGATAGAATAGAACAAATGTAAAAGTAAATATCAATTTTATTTTGTTTTACCGTAACGGGTTTAGGCTTGTTCAAGCCATCTTCAGACTTCAGACAGTCCTGTGTTGAGTTGAGCGGCTTTACATAACATTAGCCACTCATCTCACTAGGACAGTCCTGTGTTGAGATGAGCGGGTTTACATAATATTAGCCACTCATCTCAGTAGGACAGTCCTATGTTGAGATGAGCGCTTTACATAACATTAGCCACTCATCTCACTAGGACAGTGCTGTGTTGAGATGAGCGGTTTTACATAATATTAGCCACTCATTTCACTAGGACAGTCCTGTGTTGAGATGAGCGACTTTACATAACATTAGCCACTCATCTCACTAGGACAGTGCTGTGTTGAGATGAGCGGTTTTACATAACATTAGCCACTCATTTCACTAGGACAGTCCTGTGATGAGATGAGCGCCTTTATATAACATTAGCCACTCATCTCACTAGGACAGTCCTGTGTTGAGATGAGCGGCTATACATAACATTAGCCACTCATCTCACTAGGACAGTCCTGTGTTGAGATGAGCGACTTTACATAACATTAGCCACTCATCTCACTAGGACAGTGCTGTGTTGAGATGAGCGGTTTTACATAACATTAGCCACTCATTTCACCAGGACAGTCCTGTGTTGAGATGAGCGACTTTACATAACATTAGCCACTCATCTCACTAGGACAGTGCTGTGTTGAGATGAGCGGTTTTACATAAAATTAGCCACTCATGTCACTAGGACAGTCCTGTGTTGAGATGAGCGACTTTACATAACAT
>JAHDVE020001108.1:0-11633 GCA_022606495.2 Halesus radiatus | reverse complement strand
TGATCTAAAACTATATTAAATAATCAGAATGGTTTGTTGATATCTTACATCTACTGTTAAGCCTATTTCACACAAAGCGATTTCAACGCTGGTACGTTGCCGCGGCGAGTGATCGCCACTTCTTCTAGCCGCTAGTAGAGAGTCGCACGGAGCTACTGGACTATCTGGAACTGCGACCAGGAAGTAGCAGGCGAACTGTTAAAAAAACGTCGTCCGAACCTCGTTCTGTATTTTTAAAACGACTGATTCGTTTGAATTACGGCGAACTGAGCAAACAATTTATTGCTAAGGCCTGGCAAGTTTAATCCGAGAGAACTTTGATGAATTACTTAAATCAGTTACTCCTCAACTTATGAAATAATATACTATAATAAAAAGCGCGATTAAAAGTAGCACCAAATTAGAAATCACCTTGCGTTACTTCGCAAGTGGTGATACCTAAAGTCGATGAAGTATTTATTCAGAGTTCCTCATAACACGGTATCGATACTTTTGCCGGGTATATAAAACAAAACAAAATGTAAGTTTTTATTAATCGAAGAAGATAATATTAACACATCCCAAATGAACCATGAAACCGAAAAAACAACAGAAATTAAAAAGATTTCAGTCGCATATGGGACTCGAACCCAGGACCTCTACCAATCCGGGGTAACCGCTTAACCAACTTAGCTGATGAGACTAGTTCAATTTACGCCATTTACACCGATATCATACTTCAAGTTCAATACTTGATAATATTATCCTAAATTTATATAAATCCCATATTATTGGCTGCTCATATAAATAAAAATCGGGTAGTTATATCCGAGACTCTATTCCGATTGCAATTGAGTTCGGGGTGAAACTTTACAATCATCATAAGGATAGCAGCCAATAATATGGGATTTATAAAAATGGAGGATAATATTAACAAGTGAATATGAAGTCGATGTTGAGAAATAGCTGTAACTACCCTCAAATACAAGTAAATGGTATATTTGCCGTGTATTTTACATAAGTATAAGATTAAGTGTTATGCAAACCAGTAAAGATACTGAGGACAAAACATATTAAATTAAATAAAATACATAAAATTATTTTTTTATCAGACGGGATTGAAATTATTTGATTTTTAAAACTTGACGTTTTAAAACGTTTATCAACACCACATATATCGCCCAGCTCGCAGTGTTTATTGGCAAGGCAATTAACTCAAGGAATTGATGAATAAATACTGTAATTAGTATTGAAGTAATTGTTACAATTAAAGGTATTTTTGCTCCGAGTTCGCCTGCCAGGTGTATTAATGCTAATAAGTGTCATGAGAAAAAGGGCTATGGAAAGCACTACTATAGGGTTCATTATATAGCATTGTCGATTCAGATAGAACCTTATATATTGCGAAAACATGTTAGAAAACCGGCAATTACCTCAGGTGACCACCGAAATCGCTCATATATATATTTTTTTATATGAATACCCCACAAGAGTCCCAACTGCTCCCAACCGTCTGGAGCCAGTGATACTATGGCATCCCCAATTGGGGAATGTTAATCTGAAAAAAATGTGGAGGGGAAGGAGAAGGGGAATAGGAAGGTGGGAAAATACCTGGCTATTCAGATCTCGTCACCAAACACGGCTAAAAGCCATTTCAAGCAACGTTTCAATTCTGAATAGTGGTCTTTCACCAGGGTGATACTGAGAGTACCCTCCACTCTGGAACGTGCGCAAATATAGTATACATTATTTTAAAATGAATAAATTGTGGAACAGCACAAATTAATTAAAAAAAAATTACTTGTGCACGCCGGGATTTGAACCCGCGACCTTCGGATTCGTAGTCGAGATCCTTACCCCTCGACCATGGAGGTCGTCATATATCGCGATCAGAAATGAATAAATTCTAATCGCTGAACGCTAATGTTTGAAAGCTACTCGCAGCGAATATCTTGTCACATAGAGCGATTTCGACGTTGCTATTCAAATAGCAGCGTTAAAATCGCTTCGTGTGACGGAGGCTTTATGTATGGTGAGGCGACTTGAGTACTTAATCAAGCATTAATGCGAAAGACAGAAGTTTGATGAGGATTTATGGAAACCGTTCTAGAGGAAGGCGCTAAATCTTGAATATTACCCGTTTCTTATATTGCTCCGATGTTAGCCAAATTCCGATAAGAGAGGGTACAATAAATAGATAACGATAAAACGATTACGTATTTACAGATAACTAGCTAAATAAATAAATATCCGGCCTTGGTAGGGATTTTTTTATTTTTTATAAAGTTATGAAGTTGTGAATTCTTGCTTGTCGTTGGGGTGCCATAATTGATTTGACAGCGAACTAACTATCTCTAAAGAAACAAAGATTCATTTGAAGATTTTATTTCATTTCAAACATTTATTTTTTCAAAATATATCTAAATAATAAAGTTCATAAATAGGTACCTACTTGTGTTTTCCACTTTGTAAACATTCTACCAAAGCAAATCTTCTTTTGAATATGTAATCTGTGGCTAACCAGAGTGATATATATATATATATATATACCTAAATACAACATGGTGGGTTCAATGTTTTTCATACTAATTTTAAAACGTTATAGCAACAGTTTTACATATTGGATTTCATTCAAACTACTCTCTAAACCTTCCTGGCACTAATAACAACAAACTGCTATTTTCAGCGAAACCGAGTCGAGCAATTTTCGAGAAAATCGAGTACACACAGACAGACATTCATTTTTATATGTATAGATTGAGAACTGTGAAAGGTCAGACTGGCAAAAAGGGCAACGTCGTTTCCATCACGAGCCATACAGCCATAAATACAATTTAAATGTTAAAATATAAGACATGGCACTAATAAAAAAAATGTCCACAGAAGCGGAGCTAGCAGTCCACAATGGAGTGCTGATACCAACCCTGATATATGACAGTGAGGCGTGGAACTAGCAGTGGAAGAATGAAAGTAGACTGAATGCGGTAGAAATGAGATCTCCGAGGTAAAACTTTGTAGGAGAACGGGAAAGAATGCAAGGCTGATGTAATGGAAAGAAATGTTTAGATGGTTTGGATATGTAGAGGGGATGGACGAAGATATGAGCGTAGAGTATAAATGACGCGGAAGGTAATGGTAGAAGAAGTCGGGCACGCTCGAGGAAGAGATGGCACGATCAAGTGAATCAAAAACCTGAGTAGCGTCATGTCAAGAATCTGAATAATAGAAGACTATATGTTAGACGATAGATGAATGTGAATGAAGCAAGGAGTGTGTGCCGAGACAGAGTTCTGCAGCGGTCTAACCTTTCTGCCGACACCTTCCGGGAAACAGCTTGGGGATAAGTGAGATAAAAAAAAATTATGAACTTTTTAAACACTTACATATTTAAAAAAAACATAAGAGAAAAATAATTAAATTAAACCATTTAGTGACACTAAGAACAACCTGTATTTTCTTATATGGAGTGACATAAAAACGTATAGGTGGGTACTTTGGACATTAAAATGAATTCCGCTTGTAAATTGAATAACAGCCCATTAATTACACAGATTGGGCACGGTAAACTTTTATGTCGGACATAATTATTTTGGTGTCCGGCCTTTGAAACACTAACGTTTAGAAAATGTAGTATAAGAAATTACATCATTATAATAAGGTGTAACTTATGTACGTAATTAAATGTCAGAGGTAACTAATTAATTATTTATTTGTTTCTCTTAAGACAGCCGTTACGGGTTAACGAAACATGAAGCGCGCTCACAGATGGTGCTAATTTAAATATATTAGAAAAAAACGCTTATGGTCAAAAAACTTAATGCTTTTAAATATTGAGATGAATTGTTTGTTGGCGGGTGTACACATGGAATATGAAAAGGAATAAATTGTTATCGTAGTTTAAAGCTCAAATCCTTCGTTTGTTTTTTTTTTGAAATATTTAAATTAGCGCCATCCGTGAGCACGTACTACGTTTCGATTACCCTTTTTAGTATTTTCATTTTCAATTTTTACGTTTTTAAAGTGTTGTGGGAGTGTCTGTGTGCCAGAAATAGGGTAAATTTAGTCTTACTTCTTGTGAAAATGATCGGACATGCCTGAAAATTTCAGCCGTAGTCGTCACCACGGCTTGTTCAAGCCACCACACGGCAGAACAGGGTTCTAGCAGAGCATGCAGTGGCGGGCATTGCTCTATGATCAAAAATTGGGTTTTTTATAGTTTAGTTCTTGCAATACATAATGTTAATATAGTGCATAATTGTATTGATTGCCCATTCCTCTTGGAATGATATGACTTATAAGTGCATGAAAACTTCAGCCGTAATCGTCGCCACGACTTGTTCAATATACCACACGGCAGAACAGAGTTCTAGCACAGCATGCAGTGGCGGGCATTGCTCTGTGATCAAATGTAGGCTGTCAGTAGTTTTTGATTGAATATTTGAAAATGGTTGATTAATGTGACCAAATGGGTGTACGTTAGTGTGGAAGTTACATCAATGCGGAACATTGGCACCATAGGTGAATTCTCTTCATCCTCTTCACATTTCCTGCATGTATAGGTGTTTTCCGCTTCCAACAGCTACATGTATCTCCTGTGGTGAGTGTCCCCCAGTTCCCTCCGTGAGCAGTTGCCTGGTTCGTCTGGGGTTAGGTCCTTTTGTGAGTACTTTGGATTGTCTCATTACTCATGAAAGCAGTCCTCGATATCTTGGCGTAACACTGATGAGAAGCTTGACGTATAGCTCCCACCTGGAAAATGTTAGCAAAAAGACCAAGACTCGTATAAATATTAAAGAAAACTAGCTGAAACTAGCTGGGGTTGCGACGCAAACACCCTACGAATAGCTACGATTACTTTGGTCTACTCGGTAGCGGAATATTGCGCTCCAGTGTGGGCTAGAAGTGCACACACACAGAAGATCGACGTGCAAACTAAATACTGCTATGCGCACGCTGAGTGGAACACTTCCTTCGTCCCCACTACAATGGCTCCCTGTACTCTCGAACATCGCACCGCCCACTGTAAGACGAGAGACATCTACTCTCGGGGAATACAAAAAGGCCGTCAATAGTAACATTCCACTTCAAGATGACCTTGTAAACATCGCGGTCAAACCTTTTTGGACTGAAGGCGAAAGACTACTTCTAAAACGATGCTCCCCTGAAGAGTCGTGGCAGACCTCGGACGTGAAAAACAAGCATCTCGTTGTAGACCCTACTATTAAATTGTGAGGGTTCTCTCTCCCTCGTAAGACGTGGACCCCATACAGTCACAACCGTTATGTGTATATGATGCATAAATGGGGCCTGAAAGATTCCGAACTTTGCGAATGTGGACATATTCAAAACAACAGACCACATCGTAGAAGAATTTACCCTTATCAGTTTCGCTATCGCACATCTGCGCTGGACCAAGTGACTCCCGATTCCGTCGACTGGCTGAATAACCTCAGAATCTCACTATGACCTCCACCAACTCTCCTCCACCATACGAAGAAGTAGATTATCTCATTTCGGATGCCCTCTCCCATCCCTTCCTGTGCTGGGATTTATGTTAACTCTCCTTTCAACGTGTAGTTTGGCCGTTAAGTAATATTATTTGTCAAAAAGGTTCAGCACAAAAAAAAAAGAATTAATACGATTTAAAATGTTACGTTTGTTGTTGTGATCTTATCCGTAACAGAGATGTGACTGAAGATAAAAGTCGCTGCGGATCTGGCTGGACCCAGCAGGAGAAATAATATAATTAATTACAGTGGCATTCATTTAAAATAACTGTAGCGGACTTGGAATTCCCGAGAAGCGGTTGACTAAGCAGTGTGGTCATGTTCAATATAGGTGTCTTTGGCATTATGAAGGAATTACAAAATGATGTAAGAAAATAAAAAAAAATAATAATGCCAATTTAAAACAGTGGTTAGACCACATTGAGACGACTTACTTATATGATTTTATATAACGATTTTTTTTATTGAACGCCGAGACAGCTGTAACAGTAATTAACACCTAAAATACTCGCAGAACTTAAAAACAATATTATTCAATTTGATTTACTTCAATTTTTTATTTACATTTTAAATATTTATTTAGATTTTACAAAAAAAAATATACAACGCAAAACAGTCCCGATTAACTACTTTTTTGTAGTTTGTCTAACGGGAGCTTGTGATTTAAAACTTAAAATTTACAGTTAAGGTTACAAAAAAATATATATATGTATAATATAAAATAAAAACATATGTAACAAACTTAAAGCATAAATATTTCGCAAGAATCTTACGCTAAAATATTACTACAAAATTATAAAAATAAAATAAAACAAAAACATAAACGACAACAATAAATCATACATAAAATAATATTTCCTTATTATCTAATACAAATAGTTTCTTCCAGCTAGCCAAGTTTTCAATATATTTATTAAATGTTTTAGTTTTAATACAGTTTTTTTATTATTTCAGCGGGTAAAATATTTAAACAGCTAGGAACCATGTGATCTAAAATACTTTGCACATATTTGTTTGTGTATGTTTAGGAACCATTAATCCTTCATTAAAATTGAGAGGAGTATTGTAAGTGTGCTCTAGTCTATTTGTATTATATATAGGGTATTAATATGCTGAAATAATTTATTTTTTTAAACATTTGATTAGCTCCAAATCCTCCACTTCTCGTTTTCCACCCTTTTCCCAATTAGGGGTGCAATACCGCCCCTGGGAATGTGAACTTTGAGCGTTGTAACATAAAAAAATTAAACATAACATATTATTTGAAAGCCACAATGATATTTCGTCGGGACACTTCTGAATTTATCTCTTCCACTCTAAAAACCACTCGACGAAGGTCATCGTCATTGTTTTTTTCAGTCTGTTTGACATTTCTAAACCAGTGGCGTGTCCAGAACGCGGCGGGTTGGGCCGGGGGCAGGTGTGGGGAGGGGGGTCGGTCATTTGTTTTGAGATTAAGTCGGATGATAAATGGACCACAGATTCGGAGGCTGATTAGATCGTTAGATCTGTTGTGGCATCCGTGATGGTCCAGTTACGTAAGATTGTATTATACAACTTGCTATTCGTATAAATAAAATTATATTTTTATAGTCGTTCTCGAAATGAATGTCTCACTTTTGTAAAAAAACACATTTCTTTAGTTTTATTTTTCCGATTTCTTTCAAAGAAACAACCCCGCGAGATAAAAGTTGCGACGATGCTACATTCATATTAAAAAGTGTATATTTTGTTTATTCTGATGGGGGAGCTTTTCTTCTGAAACATGTAGACATTTATAAATTAAAAACAGTGGTTTAAACAAAGATATTCTTATTAATTTATTAATTATAACGCCACAAAGTGATTACGCACCTTCTGAAGAAATTATAAAATAACTTTTAACAAATTATATATATACTAAGAAATTTCAAGGCGTTTAATAAATAAATAAAATAAAAAACTGTTATTTACTGATGCCACGTGCTGTTAAAGGATAAGTTTTTATGAATAAAAAATAAAACTGTTGAATAGGATCTAAATTTGCAAGACAAATAAAATACGGTAACTCCACACAGTAGGCCCTGAGGGAAATAATTTCCCTCAAGGTCTATGTCATCTTTGGGGATCCTGTGTGGAGGGTCTTTAAGAGGATAGGAAGGAGTGAACCCGAGTCTTGAAGAGACCCATGTTGTAGGAGGGAGGAAACACAGAGGCTGGTAGATCAATCCACAGCCAAGCTATTGAACTCAAGAACGAGTCATAGAAGCGTCACGTTTTCATGTGGCAAATGTCAACCGTGTACAAATGTTGGTCGCGCGTTTGGTCACCGGTGCCGAAGGAATAAATTACGATAGTTCCTCAAAGCATCTTCCATTGAAATAACGGTAGAACGAGGACATCATTTCCACCTGACGTCTGTGCTCCAAAGAACGCAATCCGTTTGTTAAAATAGGCGAATCTATAAAACTTTGATTTGTACAGGATGAACAGTTGTGTACTATTAATGTACAGGACGCTCAGCTTCTGAGATTAATTCGATTTTTCTGGAAATTCTGTCCTTGACATGATGAATTATATTAAAAGTGGTAAAAAAATGTATGACCGTGTGAAAAAGATTGAGAATCGCAAAGAATGTAAGGCCGATGTGAGCGTAATGATGTGATCGTAAGGACGCTTAGATGTTTTGGCCATGTAGAGTGGATGAACGAAGATAGGAGTGCAAGGACGTGTATGACGCGAATGTGAATGGAAGAAGAAGCTGGGGACGTCCGAGGAAGACATGGCACGATTAAGTGAACCAAGTCGGGCCATGTCAGAATTCAGAATAACAGAACAGAATGTACGAGACGATGTATGAATGTGAATGAAACAAGAAGTGTGTGCTAAGATCGAGCTGTTTGGCGGTCCGTCCTCTCTGCCTACCCCTGCAGAGAAACTGGGTTTCAGAATTATGAAATTATCCTCAATTAATCGAGTCCCCGTTGCGGCCGTTACCTTTATTATTTTCTGTGGCATTTTCTGTTTCGTGTTTCATTGAGACTTGTTAATATTATCGTCTTCGATGATTTAATATTACACTGAGGTTCATATGAGGTTTTTTTATTACGTAGATATTTACTTGATCTAAAATAAAACCTAGAGATTGGGTTACGCGTTACAATGCTGCAACATCCAACAGATGACGATAACTGCATATAAATCCACTGAGCCACGGCTATCCCAATCCGTCCCGTCATTTTTATCGGTATCATACCGTGATTTCTAAGAACTGTCAATATCATATTCAATCAATTCCCATTTATTTTTGGCTGCTACTTTTTATCAGGACTACAAGATTCTACCCGAATTAATACGTAATATAGTAGACAGTGTCTCGGATATACCTATCCGATTTTTATTTATATGGGACATCTGTTGATTTTTTCTACCAGTCTAGGATTAATAAGATTAATAAAAATTTTCTACAAGTCTAGGATTAATAAGACAAACATTCCCGGGTTACGAATAACCTGAAAATATTTGAAAATCTCCTACTATGATGTTGCTTGCATCGTGACGGAGGACTTAGCCAGCCGAGGAATTGAACTCACGACGCCTGGGTTGGACCCAGAAGCGATGCCAACTCAGCCACTGACCGGTCAAGTGACATTATGACACGTAAAAGTAAGGAAAAAGAAATCAGGTACGTCCTAGAAGAACATACTCGTCAATAGAGTCATGGCAAGAGTCACAATAGCCGGAATAATAAATGATTTTATTATTCTTTTGAATACTATAAATAGGTTCGTTTTGTCATGTTCCTCTGCTCCTTGCTAACCTGAGCCAGTAAGACTATAGCATCTCCAAATGGGGAATGTTGTGAGACTGAAGGGTACGCGGATGGGTAGATAGGCTAAAATCATTTAAAACAACGTTACCATTCTGAATTCCACAGGGCGATACTGATAGTATCTAGCACTCTGGAAAGTGTATATTATTCTATACGAATTAAATATGAAATAAAAACAAATTAATTCAATAAAATTGACTTGCGCGTGCCGCAATTCGAACCCGCGACCTCAGGATTCGTAGTCGAGAATATTACCCCTCGACCTCCAATCCTCGACCAATTCGAAAGCTGTTAACAGCAATTATATTTTATTTTTACGTATGGCCTGAAGATGTTACGGTGAAGTAATGGAAACTAGTCGACAATTTTGGATTTAAAAAAAAAAAATATAGTAAGTACATACTTATAACAAAAAATAAACCTTTCGTTACATGAGCATCTATATTCCTATTTAATAACAGATTTAAGTGCATACTGCATGTATATGTACATTGTACACATTAAAACAACTTCATGAACTAAGTTCTACGACCTTTCTGTGTGATCGATTCGACTAACGCCAGTAGAAATGTGTTCAGTACATAAGTACATGGCGCATAATACCGACTACTGTTAGTTGTTAGTAGCGTCCGTTGGAAATTGTACACCATGTTGTTGTGTTGTGATTGATGACCGCAGCGGCGCTGGTGTCGCCTTATTGTGACAGCGACTTGACCAATGGGAAGAGCGACATCTGTACAGATGTGTGCGTGATAATCCGCGACCACAGGGTGATTTAAATGTAACTTACTTATTAAATAAATAAATTGTTTTAACTGAGGTTTTACGTCATTTGTCAACGTTTTATTTCATTTCACCTAAAGTACGTATAACTTTGAGTTGGGAGGTAACGGGTTCGATTTCCGTGAAGTGCAAAAATATATTGATATTTTAATTAAAATTTGGGAGCTGGCGAGTCAGAGGGGTTGAGATATTGATTATAAAGTTTGATAAACCTTAAAAAACAAATTTAACGATTCTTAATTGAAAAGGAGTGAAGCGTAATCATAATCTCTATATGTATTATCGAAACAGTAACCGGACAATTCGGCAGAGTGATTAATCAGCATACTTTTAAAAAGTGATTATAAACGCATTTAATTTATTTTGAACCACTTCAATTTAATACAATAACAGACCCGTTTCGGAAATATCCCTCCTTCTTCAGGACTATATTAAGACTAAACTAAGATACAAAATAATGACAGTCATACATGAATATTGAAATGTTTGAGTGGGAACCGATCAAAGGGTAATTAGAAAAACCCTAATTGTTAATTCTAGTATACTGAATAACCAAGTAAATTTATCATATGGTCCTCTTCTAGATATTTTTATGCATTAAATAATTTGGATAATTTATGCATTTGTATTGTAATTATGGGAAGCCATAAAGTAAATCCTTTTTAGGAATGTATAAAAAAAAATGTTTTACTAGATTAAGTTAGATTAGGCTTTCAGGATAGTTTTTTTTAATGCTTCCAATGACTTTATATCTCTTTTCAGAAGTATTAGTAGAATTGTCATGGAACGTATCAAAACAAATCGAAATATTAAAACTTTTATAGAATAATTTAGGAATCTCAATATTTTGTAGGTTTATTATTTCCGGGGTAAAGTATCTTCCAAAGGAACATGGTTTAAGTAACAGGCGTTAGTGCACTTATATATGGGTAAAACAATAAAAAGGTGAACATAAAATACACCCATTATTGGCCACGTTCATCGTTCGTTCCAGGGTTTCAAATATGCTTCATATAATAGTTGAAAATTTAATTCAATTTTTTTAGTATTAATTATTTCTTTTATAAAATAAAACAATAACTTTGTTTTACATCACTTTTATTTATACTTTAGCCGACCGGGTTTCGCTACTACCGTAGCTTCTTCAGGGCAGTATACAACTAAACTATGAACTAAGATGCACATGTGTTATGGAATGATACAAACAGGCTAGTGAAGTGCCAAGGGTGGGAGATCAGCAGGTACCTGCTGATCGGGAAGGAAATGTACTTTGTTTATTGGGAATAATTTAAAGATTGGACTTTTATTTAAATTTATTTGATTATTTATTAGTCTACTATTAGTGTTTTTGCTTTCCTTATTTCTAATGCTTCTAGGTTATCTAATCGAATGCCGGTTACATTTTTATGCAGTAAACTAGTGCCTGTATTTTTATCGAATGTGTAGTCTGTTTCTAAGAGATGGTTAGCAAATTCGGAGAAACCATTATTATTTAGACATCTTAAGTGTTCTTTTACACGGATATTAACATTACGCGACGTTTTGCCTACATA